>SZWC01019920.1:14204-27985 GCA_023375785.1 Penium margaritaceum
GGGGGGGCGGGCGAGAGCTAGCAAACTCTTCTCGACATCACTGAACTAATCACTGCAGATTCGGATTTCTAAACTTGAAGAAAAAGGTTCTCTTTTCTTTTTCTCACCTGCTTTCCGAGAAGTTTCCAGAAGTTGCTGAGGGGACTTTCTTCGACGGAAGCCATCGGCGACCCGTGCGACAAAAAGAGGACTGGAAGGGGCGACCCTGGGGCCAGCTTGGGCTGCGTCGCGGCGTCGTCGCGCAGAGCCGTGAAGCAAGTGCGTGCCGCGGCCTTGCGCTGCATCTCCTCCCAGTCCACCATCGCTGATGCTGCTGCTACTGCGCCGCCGCGCTTGCCAAGGAACCTTCGACGAAGGCGGGCAGATCTGTCGCCGAACGGACGGCTGAGCACCCTGCAGGGCGACTCGCGATTGGCGGGGTGGTTGGGGTGGGGCCGGGCGGTCTGACTACTGAACAGCTGCCCTCGCGGAAAAGTTACGATCGGCGCTGCAGAAGTAGACGCTGTATAAGTAGACGCGGCGCGAATGAGCGCTGTCGTCGTGCGCAACATCTGAGAGCGAACGGTGAAATTGATTCTGTGCGCCTCGGAACCTCGCGCCTCGTACCCTTCCGAGGGTACAGCGGTGGTGCCGACGAGGAGAACGTCCGAGGTATGCAGAGTGAAATAATCCCGCGTTGTTTGATACCCTGGCGTCCCTCGAGGATGTGTCAGGAATGCTGCCGCTGCCGCCGCCGTCGCCGCTGCTGCTGCGGCAGCTGGTGCTGCTCTTGCTGCTGTTGCTGCTCTTGCCCTGCTCTGCTCCTGCTCTGCTGCCGCTGCTGCTGCTTTGATAGCGCTGTTGCTGCCGCTGCCTCTCGCAAATTGTCCAAGATGTACAGAGGGAGTCACGCGCTCGACTGTCCTTTCGAGAGAAATTTACCGTGGTTGAGCTCCGCACCTCACAAGGCACCTATCCGTCTTTGACATGCGTCAAATATGCAGATGTGCACACAGGGGTCGGTGATGTCGGGAGGCACAGCGGCAGTTGCGACTGGGGAGCGGAATGAGCGCGCAGTGGTAATGTCGGAAGGTCCGAATGCCGCAAGCACGCGGATGCTTCGCCTTGGAATGCTCTGCGACAATGTCCAGAAGAAAGGGCGCCGCGGTACGCAGGGTCGATCCGGCATCGTTGATTATTTCGGGGTAACGTTATACACCTATGCAATCAGTTGGGTAACCAAGAATATGCGCAATGACTTTACAAAATCGACAAAACAAGGACTTCATCAACATCACTTCTGCCTGAAATCAGAATTTTTTTCCATTGAAATACAAACGCGTTTCTTCAAGGTTTTTTCCTCCATTTCTGTTCCCCCCGTCGACAAGCCCTCGCTAACCGAAATCTTTCTTACTATAACAACAACCTAAGAAAAACGCGATAAAAAAACAATACTCGTGCAAAAACCATTTTATTTTGCAAAAACTATACCACGAATAACAAGAAATCACGTGAAACGGCAGGCACGTTATCCTCCAACAGGATGGGCAAAGTCGAGCATGAAACTAAGGTCCCAAGCGTACACGAGTCACAGAATCCTGCCAGTGGGCATTTATTTCCTTAAACTAATTTTCCACCTTGCATCGAAATCAATATTTTGAAGCCAATTGATGAAGGTGTTTTGGCCACCTGCACTAACTCTAAGTGTTATGTTGTCCAAGTTTCTGACACGTCAAAAACAGAGGGGTCAACGGAAGTGCCACCAACCGTATCATTTTTTCTAATCCTCTGGTTGACTTCTTGATGGTGGACTTAATGAAACTGCACATCAATATTGATGGTGCTAGTTCTCGAAACATTCACTTGCGATACAGAGTCTCACACGTCGCTGGACTTGAGCGCCTAAGATGCAAGATACTATATCACCGCCTACATTTGCATCACATTTCACTAGTGTGCCTATTGTAGGCTGATTCGACCACCCGGGAACAAGTTATGGACCATTGTGGTGCACAGATGAAGTGTGTAACCTACACGTAAATTCAAACAAAGCTTAGTCGAATCTTTGAGTTGAAAAATCCTCCACTCGAGCATTGGGCCGACCAAATCTTCAAGAAATGAAATCCATGGTCCATGGCGCTTGGACATCATCTCCATCCAAGCGCTTTTTGTGCTTGCGTTCACTTGGCGTCTTGGAAGGCTCCAACCTCACCACGAACATTTGATCCGAGTTCGAGGAGGTCTTTTTGGTCTGCCACTATTCGCTTGAAATGATGCCGCGCTGGCCTGGAAATGACTATTTCATGCTGCTTCACACTCTTGGGCTGAAGTGTGCGCCCTACAGCGCCTAGACTTAGCGCCTGAGTAGCATTGGCTGCTCAACTGTGAGAGAGAAGACTGAAACTCAAAAGTTAGCATCAATAACACAGTTGGAAGTGAGAAATGACTGAGTTGACTGCAAGAATGAGATTGGGTGAGAGACATCTCTCACACTAACCTAGGCCCTCACCTATGTGAGGTTTGTTACTCAGTCTACCAATCAATGAGGAAAATGCACTTTTTTCTAGCTTGTGTGGTTTTCTCAGTGAGCCCTTCCATAGGACCTACAGCCCCAAACCCGGGCGTCTTCCATTTATCCTGAATACTGGAATACACCACAATATGCACATTGTAAACATATTCGCGTAGTTACAATCAGCTCGCAAAATCACACACGACAGTTATGGCTTCCTACGCCTAGGCAGGCCGTATAGTACAACCAGAAATTGTCCATGATTGCTGGTGGCATGAGCGTCGGTGGCTATTGTTGATGGAACTAGGCGCGCACTGCTACCAAGTGGGAGACTCCACACAAAGAGACAGGAGCCACATCTCTAAAAACGATGCGATGTCCCCTCCATCGCTCAGCGCTCGCCATCGTCAACATACGCCAAGTCCGTCATCTACACGAACATGTACACCAGCCGAGAGGTCACATGACATGATCGCAGAGACAATGCACACGCAAATCAAAACACTCCCCTAGGACCTGTGGGCACAAGTGTACATACACTTGTAGAGGTCATACATCGACAATGCACAAGACAAGCCACATTTCCCCATGGTCTCATGCCCAATAGTCCAACAAGTCACATGAAGATTAGGATGAAGATGAAGTAGAACAGGGTGAGGGAGCTTACAAATACACAACAATACACTTAGGAATGTAGACTAACCAAACTAACACCCCTTTTGAACAATGCATGCTTGACGGCCTTGGTCAAGAAGTCATCCAACTATCACACAATCCTTACCCACAGAATGTGGACGCTACCCTTAGGCAGCAATGTACGCACATCATGATACTCCACATTGATGTGCTTTGCGTGCGTCAGATGAACGCCATCATTGCTTGCTGTAGCGATGACACTCTCATTGTCGCCATCCAGTGTGATGGGCGATGCAGGCGGACGAAACTCACATAGCAAACGATGAAGCCACACACCTTGACATGCACCCAATGCCACGTACGCCACATAGAGGGCCTTCCGTAGTCGCCAAACACGACTCGTGTCATCCTCCAAACCTGAGGGCTGGACTATGTAAAGCTCCTCACTGTCGAGAGCGCCATGGAAGAAGGCATTGTTCATGTCCATCTAGTATAGCTCCCAACCGTGCTGAGCGACAATGGTGAAGAGCGCGTGATTGGTGGTGGAACAGCCAACCGACACAGAAACCTAGTCAAATTCTAATCCTGGTACATGTGCAAAGCCTTTGGCGGTTAACTGGGCGTTGTACTTGTCCAGTGTGTTGTCTCGCTTCCACTTGCGACGGAAACTCATTTGGCCCCAATGGCTTTACGACCTGAGGACAGTGGATTAGCTCGTACAAAGAATGCTCATTGGTAGCACCCACTTCCTCCTTGTAAGCAGCCTCCTAGTGGGCAGCATCAGGTGCGGCCCTGGCCTCATGGAGGCTCTGTGGATTGGCTTTCTGTATAGACGGTGTAGCTGTCAATAGACAAGTGGTGCCAAGACCTGCTGGAACACGCGACAATGAGACAGAGACAGAACGTTGATGCTCCTAAGAAATCAGGGCATAACTTAGTGTGGATCCACGTTGAAGGTTCGTTGTGACAACAGCAAGGGTTTTTAGACCCAAAGCCTCCATCCCTTGACCCTTGCTTACAACCGTATGACAAGGGGCCGTGGGACGGAGGGGTAGCAGCCGTAGGCGGCTGAAAGATGACACAACGCACACCCAATGGAGGTACTGGGGTGAATGGACGAAGACGACCACCGGAACTGTGTGAGTATGTCAGACCAACATTATAGGAGTGGATATGTCGGGGTCGAGGAGGCAAGGACAGGAGAGGTCGCTCTTCTGGAGTGTTCGACATAAGAAAACTGAGTGACTGGTCGACTGAGACAGCAACCGGGCTTACTGCATCTGACGCCTGGGTGGTGGAGTCCACGGCTGAGGAAGTGGACTCAGTCACCTAGTCGGCGGTGTCAGCGACCGACGAGGTGGACTCAGTAGCCTGGTTGGCAGTGTCAGCGGTCAAAGAGGTAGACTCGGATACGTGGTCAGCACCATGAAAAACAGACTCAAATAGGAAATCTAGTACTGTGGGAGTGTCTGGTGCGCATGGAGGCCTACGAGACTCGGTAGGACCAGGGATTCTGGATACTGACGGACAGAGAGAAATCGTGCACTGGTGCAGAATCTCCACCACGTGATGGCAGCGACAGGCATGGAAAGGTCTCCACACGGACAAAAGGGAAATCACGTGAAAAAAGCTCCTCAAAGAACAGTGCATCACATGACTATATGATGCGATGCCGGATAGGATCCAAGAACCTCAAAGCCATTGAATGATGAGACACCCTGAGAAAGGTATAGAATCGACCACAGGTAGCCAGCTTGCCATCCAACTGGTCTTCTGGAAGCCAGACCCTGGCAATGCAACTCCAGACACGCGCAAGATGAAGAAGTGCGAGCTGCCCATACCAATAGTGGTAGGTAGTGAAAGGCCGGGTCAATGGACCGCGGGGAACTCTACTCTAAGCCGAGGTCATGTACAACACGGACTTGAAGAAGGAGCCCTCGGATAGGCCATATTCAATGCACATAGTGCGGACCGCATCAGCCATGATGCGGTTCCAACACTCAGAGACACCGTTCTGCTCCAGGGTGTAGGGAGCAGGCATCTCATTTCTGGCGCCACGACTCCTAGGGAAAGCATCTGCCTCTCCCATGAACTCACCACCTCCGCAGAACCAAAGCAACAAAGGGGACAAGCACACTCACACCATGTGGCTAGAAGCCAATCATGAATCGCAGCTGATGTTTCGCTCTTCTGTCAGAGGCAAAACACCCATCCAAAAGGAGAGTAGTTGTTGCTGAGGGTGAGAGCGTAACGACCATGCTCCGCAACATACTCAAGAGGTAAGGGATTCATGAGGTCACAATTGACCTGCTCAAGCGGATGGGACGAGCATGAGTCCCTTACCAAGATGACCTATGCATCTTGCCTTGAGCACAGTAGATGCATTCTGTCTTTCAAGGCAACTGAAAGATTGTTGGATCAAGGCCAAGGGCAGGCAGCGTGCGAAGCATGCTCTGATTGGCACAATTCTGTGCGTGGGACAGGCGACGGTGAAGGAGGTGTGTATGCTGCGAGGAAAGAGTGCTTGTGAAAAACACATGCACCCTGTTCAAAGATGGGGGTAAGGACACAAAAGACAAACAAGTGAAGTACCATAAGTCATCACGAGAGTGGGAACATAACATCACACGACCAGACGGACGAAGAGTGACTGTGCCAATGCCAGGAGACTGGAGAACATCCATGCTCAAGCGGTTGAGAACACTGACAGAAAGAAGTCTGAGCTTAAGACCAGGCACATACAACAAATTAGTGATGTAGAATTTGTCAGACAGACCCCGAAAACAGACAACACAAAACCACGAACAGGAAGTACCTGACCAAACCCACTCTGAACACTGTGGACATGTCCGACAGATCCAAGCATACTAAACGCCTAGCAACAAGACGTCATGTGATGCGTAGAGCCAGGATCAATGATCCAGGTGCCATCAGGGTCATAGAAAGATTCGGTAACGTTGCATTAAGCGACCTGACATGAAGTGGGCAATGGACACTGCGTATGAGACTAAGACACAAGGTGTGTTTGCAAATCATCAAGCCAGAAAAATTCATCCAGGAGGAGTATAAGTACACAATGGTTATCCACAAAGGGATCGCCACAGAGAGCAGTTTCAATTTGACAAGTGTCTGTGACCTCCTGACTAGTAGACATACAAATTGTACTTCCCTTGGGCTGACAAGGAGGGATGCCAAGGCAGTGCGCAATGAACTACTCCAGCTAGCTCTCGCCACCAGAGGGCCTGGGAGTTTGGAGGTAGTGCGGTGTGGCCATGCTGGAGGGAGGAGCTAAGGTGTGGCTGAGCTGTGAAACTGGAGGTGACCACGCAGGATACGGAGTCAATATAGCAACTTGTCTGACAGAAGGCATGAAAGGAGTCGACACCAAGGCAGTGCAACAGTCATGACTATTGCATTGCCAATGAAAGAGACCGGTGCCCATAAAGTGGAGGAAGCGCCAATTGGAGGGGCGGTAGCAGCTACAGTGGTACCAAGGCGCCGCTCATGCTCGTGACGCATGGAGCTCATAATATGAGACTCGTCAGTAGTGGACATGTGCACCAGACATGAGCGGGTTGGCAACAATTGTGGCATACAAGAGCGCTCCTATGGAAGGAGCTATCTTCAGCTCCTTCCATAGGAGCTGACATGGTGGGTCTTTCCCTTTCCCTTCTTGTGGAAGGGCAAGGGTTGGGCTTGGGAAAGGGCTGGTGGGTCTTGCCCTTCCCCTTCTTCCCACGTCCCCCATTGCCGTGGCTAGTACCACGCGTGGTTCCGAAGGCACCAGGGATCCAAGTAGACGAAGGCGTAGGAGAGGCAGAGCTGACTGCTACTTATTCCTCTGTGTTTCAACCCTGCAAGCGAGTATCCTGAATCACCTCCTCCCAGTCCAAGAACCGAGAATGAAACCAGGACACCAGAGTGCCCTGGGATCCTATGGTTCCACGATCTCAAGGTCAAACTCGTCGAGGATCTTCATGTAGTCAGGAGTTGTGCCATTCTTGATGGCAAGAAGAGCAACCAGTGGAGGTGAGCCGGTGTTGCCAAACCAATGAGGAAGATCCTGTATGCAACACCAATAGGCAGTGAAGGACTTTGAGTCACTCATCTTGAGGTCGTTGAAACTCCTCAATAGGCTACTAAAGAAGGCCTAGAAAGAAGGACAGTAGGGACATGTGAGGATAATGTAGGCCTTACAGGGGGTCAGGGTTGGTACTTGCAGTAGGATTGCCGATGAAGGGCTTGAAGTCGGTGCGATCACTATCTCGTGAGGTGAACACAAGGGCCCTAGCACCATGGCCTGCGTCAAACAACTGCTCGAGGATGGAGGAGTCGTACTTGAAGGTGTAGTTGGGCCAGAGATGCTCACCCTGAGCCCACAGACACAATAGTAGCTCCAACAACTTAAACCCTCCAACCTCAAGGTGGATGGTGATGTCTCAAAATCCTTTGGTGTACGTTGAGTACTAGTTACAGTGCCTAGAGACCACATGACACTGGAGACGGATTGTTGTTGTTATTTGCTGGTGCTGCTGGACTCCAATATGGGCCGCGAAAGAGACTATGGGACCAGGCTGACCACGAAGAGGCAGCTGGACTGCGGCTGTCTTTGCGAGCTGTAAGGTGGCTAGGAGTGTCCAAAAGTTGTCAGCCTGCTTCTGAAGAGCGGTGACTGGGTCATTCAGTGGCTTCGTGCTAGTGACACTAGCGGTACTAGGTCCAGCCATAGTAGCGGGTGGTAGATGCTGCCACAGGTACTACGATCGGTACTGAGTGACAGTAATAGTTGTCCAGAAACACCAGTAACTACTTTTCTAGATAATTTGTTTGAACGAGGAAAAATGAAATTCTTATGGTTTTGCTTTCAGAAACACCCTACCAGTTCTCTGGTATCCTTTTGAGAGTTTACTGATATGCCCATTCTTTTTCTTTTTGGTTGCTGGAGGCATGTCAGATCTGTGAAAAAGCATGCATTGTTTCCGCACAGCTTCTGTGGCACCTGTCACTGTTGCTTCTGCCACTGCGATCACTACTTTTGATGTTGCTGCTGTCATTGATAATGCCGCAGATGCTGCTGCTCTTGACGCATCTGCCACTGCTATTGTTTCTGCTGCCGCTACTGGTATTGCTTCCGCCGCACAATGTTGCAGCTGTCATTGTTGTTGCATGCTATAACTGTGATCTCCACGAGCTGCTACTATGGTTGTTACGACTGCTACTACTGAATTTTTTCCTGGTGTTGCTTGTACTACTACTGTTAGTGGTGCTGCTACCACTGTTGTTGTTGTGGCTGCTAATGCCGCGTTACTGCAGCTACTGCTCCACGCTACTCTAGCGGCCATGCAACTGCTGCGCACTGCTCCAGCTGCCATTGTAGTTTATGCTTGGCAGTTGCTAAGGCTGCTGCTGCTGCCTCACTACTGCTTCTTCTTTCACATGGCAGGCATCAAGCAAGGAGGAGCAAGAGTCGAGATATTTTTTCCTTTCTCAATCTCTAGTTTTCGGGTTTAGCGAGGATGATTCCACATCTGCTGTCGTGGCTGCACCCGGCATGAAGTGTACACAGGGTGGGAAGGGTACGCCAGGTACATAGAGGAGGAGGTAGAGAATAAAGGGTGAACTAGTGAGGAAACTTCCATGCTGCTTGGCGGTGCCGTCGCCACGTGTTTCGGATCTCCTTTGGGTGCTGCACCTCTTTGCGTTGGCAGCGTGACCACCTATGCTACCACCGCCGTGTGGTCAATGCCGCGAGTAAAACGGCGTTTCCCCCACATCTTGATTTTTTAAGAAGTTGAAGCTACCACCAGGCAAGGTTAACTCTGCCGGGAAAAGTCCGGCAGATTTCCCGAGCACTAGCGCGTATGGGGGTCCGCCAATGTTGACTTGCACCTGTACGTTGCTGCTGCTACTCAGTCTGCTGCATCAGCTACGCTATGACTATGATACCAAGCTTGGAATGATGGTGCGCTAGTCTGGGAAAGACTGTTTAATGCCGCCTTACATACTTGGACTCAAGTGTATGGCCTGCTACGCCCAGAGGAGTGCTGGGTGCTCAATTGTGAGAGAGAGAACACTAAAACTAAAAAGTTAGCTCCAGAACTGTAGTTGGAAGTGAGTAATGACTGGGTTGGCAGCAAGAATGAGGTTCGGTGAGAGACCCCTCCCACATTAGCTTAGGCCCTCACCCCTGTGAGGCTTGTTACTCTGTCTACCAACCAATCAAAAAAATGCACTGTTTTCACCGGGATTTTCTCGGTGAGCAGTGGCATAGGATTTATAGCTCCAAACCCGGGCGTCATCCGTTTTTCCTGAAAACTGGACCATACCAAAACATGCACATTGCGAAAGCAATCCTGTAGTCAGATTTAGCTAGAAAAATCATACACAAGAATCACGACTGCCTAAGCCTAGGCCGACAATATGCAACAATGAGCAGTCGTCCATGACTGTCGGTGGCATAAGCGCTGGCAGCTGATTTCGATGGAGCTAGGGGCACACTGCTACCAAGTGGGAGACTTCACACAAGGAGACGGGAGCCATGTCTCTCAAAACGGTAGAAAATCCCCTCCATCGCTCAGCGTACGCCTTTGTCAATGTATACCAAGTCAGTCATCTGCACAAGCATGTTCACCAGTCAAGAGGTCGCAACATAGACCAGTGAGACAGTGCAAAAGAAAATCACAAGAGAACCTAGAACCCCAGCCAATTTCATACCATTGTGGACCGAGACATAAGGAGTGTTTAATTTTTTTGGGCATTGATCATAACTTATTATGTTGCAAATTTAGGCTGTAATTAAGCATGCCTCATTCTCATCCTTGCTATCATGTATATGTGTCAAAAGCATCGAACTCTTGTTATCAAAGTGTTGTTACTACCAATTATTAACGTTACAACTGTGCTATATACTAAAATCTTCAACTATTGACCTTACCTGAGTGAACTACCTATGTTTTTCTTTGCATAAAGATTGGTACTAGAGCGCAGCGGCAATAGAGGGGCAACCCACGTCTTAACTAGAAGGTGAGAATCTTGCACAAATGTCTCAAACTTCCACAAGTTCAAAGAAATTCCGACGACGACGGTGAACAGAGCGAGTGCACCCAGTGACAATCATTAGTTACTGGCAAAGACTCCAACAATGGAGGATCATGAGAACACTGTCAATGACGCCCTCCGAGTGCACTAGGCAGCGATGACAACTTTTGAAGTGAATTGCACAACTCTGATGACCCCGACGGTCTACCCGGAGACGGACCCCTCGGGCTCTAGACTTTCGTTTCAATCCGGGACAACAACTCGGGTGATGGGAAGCACCGGCCTAAAAACTCGCATCAATGAAGACCTATTCTAGAAACTGTCTGGACCCAAGAGCCTCAACACTCATTTCTAACAACTCAACACCGCGGTGGAGGAGCTGAGGAATGCACACATCCAAGAAGTAGTACTCACTGAGAGAACCATTCAAGTCTCAAATGAGCCCCATGTTTGACAAGCACTTCTTGAGGCTTTCAATCCTGAAAATTCCAAAGGACCGATGGTTCAGATGTGGATGATGTGTTTGGAGGTTTATTTCACTAGTGCTGGGGTTAATAATGATACCCTATTGCAAGAATTATTCAAGCATGGTTTTTCCAAGGTGTTTTCTTTTATGATTCAAACAACCAGGAACAAGTTTATGACTCTAGAAGTGCCCTCATAGTGTTCATGTCCAAAAAAAGAATTGGATCGAAATGGCCATGTCATCTCCTTGTGTGTGTGGTTTTTCTCACTAGGAATTGCGTTTGGATGACCAAATTTTCTCAATCAGACTCAAGCAAGAAAATCAACGGTCATGGATGCTTTGACTCTATCAACGTTCATGAAAAATCAATGCTTATGGTGGGCCTCACTTTCATCTAGGAGGGGCAACGTCCCCCCTCGTTGTGCTCAGTCAAGCGACGGTCAACAACCATCGTTCTTCTCCCTCCCGGTGAGACTTACGCCAAGCTGCAGAGTTGTGTTTCTCCACATTAGTTTGAGATCAATATTGGCCTACTTAACCACCATTAAAGAGGTGCCAAGGAGGGGTAGATTTTTGGGTCTGTAACTAGTTGCATCTATTTTCCTTTTGAATGATTACGGCAGTACAGTCAAATGAAAATTTACCTCGTGCCCTCCCTTTTGCGTGGCACAACTTGAAGCTGGTGGTCGGATCTAAGAAATCATCCAAAAACACCACGAGATCTGCGGGATCAGATTAACAGCTTACGTGAACACTCTCATGTCGCTGAATGCAGGCGTTTCATCTCTCGATCAGATCTATCCAACGTGGCATGACTTACTAACTCCACCACAAAGTTGGAAAGACTTCACAGGTGCCATCCTCGTATAGTATAAGCTTCAATGCTTGCGTCAGCACTTCAGTGTTGCAGTGTTCACAAGGATTTTTTGCAAAATCATCATTAGCAGTGGCCTAGCCCCTCATAACTCAGATTCTACTACAACGGCTACAAGTGAGACATCTGGCAAGCAAACACCACATTCGGCATCAAGGTCCACCTTTCACGAATGATTGGAGTCGTTGATCACATTGAGGACGTCAACTAAAACGCTCAAATGTAGGAATCCCACTGCTGGCGATCCAAAAGCTACAATTTATATTGTGGAGGAGGAAAGTAACAGCCGGCATAAACCTTGTCCTTGATGGAGATTGACTTCGTCCATCAACACAATCAACGGTTCTGCTCCACTTGTAGGAAGATAGGACACATCTCATGCCACTGTCGGAATTGGCATCAAGAGGCCAAAAGAAGGGAAATTCATGGAGAGAAACAAGGAGTTGAGAAAAATCAAAGGGCAGGAGTAGATAATGAACCTCCTGTCTAATCGCGAAAATCTGCGCTGACCAATGGTCCCTTTGAACCGCTCACAATGCGGCATATGAGGGTTCCTGAGGTCACAAAGTTCAATGAGGAGTACGAGGAAGACAAACACGTGATCTTGATATAAGTACAACCAAGCGGTTGTCAAGGTAGGTTTGGATTTCTCAGCATAGGCCATCACAGTTGCAAAACACTGCGAATAGGAACGTTGAATTCCGGTTCATTTCTTTCTCTTTGAACGGATGCTTTGGCTATGACCAAGGGTGGGAGTCTAACCGCATTGACTCACAGCCGTGGTGATTTCTGGCCTGGTCGGTCATGCTCCTTGGAGTAACGGTCGCAGAAAAGGGAATCATGTAGCGGTATAATTGCAAAAAACTGAGACTGTGAGGCCCAATGCTGTGTAGTATAAGCTTACCATAAGAGTTGTAGAATAACCTTGGCACTATTGCATGGAGGACCTGCTCACAATTTTACTTGCAACGACATGGTTTAGAAGCTGGGTTTGCAAATGATACCAGGGATATTTGAATGAAATCCAGTCGGCGGTCAGCTACAAATCTTCCAACTCAGAAAGCCACTCCCACTACAAATCGGAGATTTTCATGACTTAATGGTCTAGAGAACTTGCCCAATGGGTGACCACAAAAATCTTAATCCGCCAATATTTCATTTACTGTCACAATTCATAGGGACCTGGAGCACTGGCACAGTTCATGTCAGCATTAATGGCAAGAAATGACACCTGTCTCTAATTGAGCAATCCACAACATAGTGGCAGTTACAGGAAGTAGTAGAGGAGGAAGGAGCATAGGAAGCCCTCGTAAAAAAATACCAAATACAATCAGCATAACTGGATGTGTCCAAAGGAGAAATCCAACATGGAGCACAAGCATGGCTCGTCCATGTGCAAACACTGGAAGTACAGGAGATGGCGATACCAGCGGCAATAATGCTGACCTCACCGGCCTTCATACGTGAAACGTTTGCAGCCATCTTGGAGGATTTTGCATTCTTAGTCAAGGAGTTCGAAGGGATTTTTTCTGAATAGCTACCTTAAGAGGTACCTCCTATGTGCGACATTGATCACCAGATAGACCAAAAGCCGGGCAGCGGACCAACAGTCAAGAGGACCTATCAGATGAGCGGTCACAAACTGACCGAACTAAAAGATTCTGCTGGATGAGATACTCCATTTTGGGTTTACCAGGCCATCCATGTGATCCTACACAACACCTATGAAACTGAATCGTAAAGCCGACGAGATGCGGATGTGGTTCTTGTTGGTGATGTCGTTGAATGAAATCACCAACAAGAACCTCTACCATCTTCCCTGTGCGAACAAAAGTTTTGACCGTGGGTGAAATCTTTCACCAAAACTGACCCATGCAACGACTATAATCAGATCCACATTTCTGATAAGGAAATCAAGAAGACGGTGTTCCGCCCCACATACGGGCACTTCAATTTCACTGTCATGCCGTTCGGACTCACAAATAGCCTTTCAAGATTCACACACGTAATGAAAAACATTGTTTGGACGTACCTCGATGACTTTGTCATCGTACATCCTGATGATATCCCATCTCCAAAAAGTTTGCAAAGTTTTATGGATGCTCATATTGCACGATCCATGTGACTTCGCTTCGTGAGAGGCCACTTTAAGAAACTCTGCCGAGAAGCCAAGGGGTTTCAAGAACATCGACGGGAGTTTTTACAAACCTCCAACACCATCAATAAGTTGATCAAAGAACTTTAAAAGATATACATATATATACATATATATATAT
>SZWC01019921.1:0-23161 GCA_023375785.1 Penium margaritaceum
GAGCACATGAGCCTGACGATCGGTGCTAGCAGACGCAGACTCCCCCATCCGTCAAGAAACCTCACATGTAGGAACGTGTGTAATGGACAGTGACGTGATCGAAGTCAGATCATGGTAGGTGAGGGACTCAAAGAAGAGCGTGTCCCGTGACTCAATAATGCGACAACGAGCAGGGTCCCAAAAATGCCATGCCTTCGACCGCAGGAAGATGCCGAAGAAGGCACACAAGTGACCCCGTAGCACAACCTTGGAACCTTGCTGGTCCTCCATGTACCACACGAAAACCAAGGATCCCCAGACGCGAGCAAGTCGCAGGTCAGCACGGTGGCCAAACCAGAGCTCATACGGTGTGATGTGGTCCGGAAGAGGACCATGCGGGAGGCAGTTCTAGACCCAAGTCATGTAGGCGAAGCCTTCAAAAGAGATTGAGTCCGGAAGACCACACTCAGACCGCATAGCGTGAACCACATCCTCTATGGTGCGGTTCCAGTGGTGAGAAAAACCGTTCTGGTGAGGAGTAGCAAGAGCGGAGACCTGGTGAAAAATCCAGTGCTCGGCGAAGAAGCTATCCATCTCGCCAAGAAACTCGCCGCCGCGATCCAAGCAGAAGGTGTGCAGCGTGTGGCAGGACTGACGCTCAGCCATCACTAGCTAGAGGCGATACGTCAGAGCGGCTTCACTCTTCTGGCGTAGGCTGTAGACCCACCGCATCCGGGTGAAGTCATCAGTCAGGGTCAGGACGTATCGGCCCCGATCGGACAGAGACAGGACAGGAAGGGGACCAAGAAGGTCCGAATGGACTAACTCGAGAGGGCAAAGTGCGTGTGAACGGGAGTTAAAGTAGGTACAACGATGCATCTTACCCTGAGCACAGAAGAGACAGTCGGTCTTGGGCGACTTCTCGAAAGAAGCCACGTCAAGACTGAGGATGGGTTGTCTCCAAATGAGCTTCGACACAGTGTCAGAGCCTACATGACACATGCGGCGATGAAGCAATCACTGGTGGTCAGGAGACGGAACACCAGTGACAAAAACATGAGGGAAGGGGAGGGGAAGCAAGGAGCAGAAGTCCGAGAGACACGATCCGGGTCATCAACAATAGAGGCACGGAGAACAATGCTACGAGTTTCAATAGCAGTCACAGTCGCGGACTCTACAGTGTGCTCCACAGAGAGTCCCATCAGTGTGCAAGTACGTATAGAAAGCAAACGGAGCTCAAGATCAGGCACAAACAGCACCTCGGAAAGATACAAGGGGCCAGACGGATCATCGAAACGTAAGACCCCAACACCGTGGACTGCCAAGGACTGACCAGAGCCTGTGCGGACAGAACGAACAGACTCAACTCGGCTGAGAACAATGGAATCCCTATGACGACAGGTCATGTGATGAGTGGCACCGGAATCGATGATCCAAGTGCCACAAAAACTGAACACTCGGCCTTAGACGGACGCTGGGCAGCAAGTGGAACGACTAAGGGCACAAAGATGAGACTCATGAATCCAATCCGTACAGTCGGGCCCATCATCATCACATGCCGACTATGCCCCCCCCACATGAATCATCCCGAGTCACAAGAACAGACGAACAGAGAGTCTGTTAACCACCGGGCTGTGTCAACACACTCGTACCTCCCTGAAAGCAAAGCACCAGAAAGTGTCGGAGCTCGGCGATGGTGCGGTCACGTGCGTCTAGGTCGCCATTGGTCGCCGAAGGTGAAATAGGAACTTTTGCAGTTGTGGTCGTCGTGCGCCCGGATGATGTGCTGCTCGACGTAGACCGTAGTGTGTGTGCAGCCTGGAGCACGCAAGTAATCCACGCCCATTCAAGCGGCTGTAGGTACTCAATGTAGCCATGGGCGCTTCCACAGTTAAAGCAATGAACGGAGCGTCTACTGCTCCTACCCGATGACGGCTGCTGTTATGAATGCTGCTGGCCCAAGCCGCGCCTTCGTCGTCCCTTCTTACCCTGTGCTTCTGCCGCAACACCCTGTGGCTGTGTCAGTGTAATCGGGGTGGAAGGAGAGGAGGAGGATGTGACAGAGGATTGAGAAGGAGTCTGCAGGAGGGGCGTCAGTGGTGATGCAACGACTGCTGCAGCAATGGAGGTCTCTTGATGAGCCACGGCTTCCTCACGTGCAGAATTCAGTTTGAGGAAGAGCTGATGCGCCCAGGGGAGAAGCTACAGTGAGGCCAAAGAAGGCTCAAGCACGGCATCGCTATACCTTGAGAAAATGTCTGTGTGCTCAAGGTGAACTCCGCGCATGATCATGCGGAGCGCCCATATCTGCGTACCTCCTAAGGTCCCAAGGAGCGTGTAAATGGGTATGGCGCGTCTTGAGTAGTCGGCTGCAGGCTCGGCAGGCCCTTGACGAAGGGAGTGAAAGGTACGAATGTGCGCAGCGCGAGTGGCTTGCGTCTCTTTAGCAAGCAGAGATAATGCTAGGTCCTAGCCCCCACGTGGTTCAGCGCCGGTGCCTGTGCCCGCCTCGCCAAGGAACGAGCGGAAGTCGGCGACAGTCTCGCGCGGCATGGCATAGAGAAATTTGCGCATCGCCCTAGCCACTATCAGCACATTTGCTCGGTCCGTACTCTGATACGGACTGTGGTAGTAGTGCCACACGCCCTCTGAAGTAGCCCAAACCTGGAAGAGAATCTTCCAGCAGTCCAAGTTGTCCTCGCTAACATACCGTGGGGGCAATGTCTCGAAGTCCTTGGGTTGCCGCTCCGTAGGGAGAGCAACCACAGGCTGGGAAGGATGAGGGATGGGAAAGACCCTGGGAAGAGGGAAGTCGCTGGGGTGGAGGTCAGGCGACGATCAAAACTTGGGAAAGCGAGATCTGTGTGGGGGCCGAGAGCTCGTCTGAAGCTGGCGTAGATGCTCCTAAAGCACACAAATCTTGCACTCATGTCTGGCATGTATGCATCCTCATCCCAGAATCAAGAGGTGGTGGGTCAGCTCCAGCTCCTGTCTCCGGTGTTGTAGCTATGTAGAGGGTGCGACCCCGGCCGCTCCCTCAGAGGTCTGTCGTGGAGTCATGGAATGACCTCGAAGAAGCTCGGTGAGTGTACGGATGGCGTCAGTCTGCTCAAGCTACAGCCAACGAATCTCCTCCTGTTGGCTCCGTAGGTCCTCAATAGCCTGCAAACGTGGGCTCATGATCCCTGTGGAGGAAGAAGAGGGATCTAGTAACGTTTTTCCCTTGATACCGGACAGAGTCATGTCGCCGCTCATTATGGGCTCAGACATCAACGTGGTCGAATTGCAGAAATGTGAGGGTTTCTCGACGAGTTGAATCGCTGGCAACGTTTGATCCTCCGACCAAAGATTTCACTACGACAAGTGCTGATGTTAGTAGGAAGTTACTAACGTTAGCATGACCTAAAGACGTCAGCAACAAGAAATGCTGACATCAGCTCCCTTTTTTGTCCACCTTTGTGTTTGCTGCGCGAGCAAGCAGCCGCTCCGTAGCAGCCATTCGCAAGTTGCAAGGAAGCTGCGCAAAAGCTTCCGCTTTACTGCTGTTACTGCTGTTACGGCGTCAGCTGCAGCAGCAGCCGTGCAGCTGCGTGCGGAGCGGCCGCCGGGCGGCTGCGTGCGCGGTCGTGGCAGCAGCTGCGTGCTGCTACTACTGCTCCGCGCTACGACTAGTGCATGCTGTTGTCGCCGCCGCATGCTACTGCCGCTATTGCCGCTGCTGTTGCTGTCGCCACTACTGTTGTACTACTACGGTGCTGCTAACGTCATTGCTACTACCGCTGCTGTTGTGCTGTTGCTTTGCTCCTGCCGCCGCATGCTACTACTGTGCTACTGCCACCGCGCGCTGCTACCGCCCTGCTACAGCTGCTGAATACTTCTGCTGTAGTCGCATGTGCCAATGTCGGCAGCTGCTGGTGACTGTAGTCTACTCCAGTTGTCGCCTGCTGCCGCTAGCGGTTACTGCTGATATAGTCTCATGTGGTAATGGTGAGCGACGTCAACGGCGATCGGCTGTCGTCGTCCATAGGTCCTATTAGATCTGCTGTATCGGTGACTCTCAGTGCTACTGCTCTCTTGCGTCTCTGCTGCGCAGCTCGGTGAGAACCGCTTTGATACCATGAGAAGATGCGTGGAAGCTTCCTGGCAACACAGCTGCTGGTCAGACGGTGACGACAGTCACAAGTTGTGCATACAACCGCAAGGGCCTGGCTAGGAGATACAAGGCAAAGTGTCAGAATGCTTCAATAGCATTTGTAGAGAGAAATGACAAATGACAGGTCCATGGCATAAGTACCTGCCGCGGCGCACGACGGGTGTCGCACGCGGCAGTGCAAGATCTGTCCTAGAACTTGCCCCAAACCACTGCTTTGGCCATAACTCTGTGCAGACATGTCATAACGCTACGCCGTCTGAACCTAGACATGTAGGGTCAAAAGCCAAACGCTACGACTGGTCACATACATGCATCGGGCATCAAACGGTAGACACACAATGTAAGAACATGCAAATCGGGCCCACGGCTCGTCCACTGATAAACTCCTGCGTGCTGTATAAATTCTGCAAGAGGTCCCGGGTAGCGTCGAGAGCTCTGGAACAGTCGTCGGTCAGCTCCAAGCTGGTATTCCGCAACCAGATGACGCACCGGTACCACCGGGGTCCGCATCAGGGATCTGCACGAGTATGGACATGGCCGAGTGGTAACAATAAACTGTATAGGTCGACAAGACGTCACAAATCACAACAGTTGGAACAATTGTGCGTACCCATCCACTGCATGACTTTGCGTAGTGATAGCCAAAGCACGAAAGCAATCGCCGAACATGATGGCATGCACCACACACGCACAAAGCACATTAATGTTGAGCATCATTTTGTGTGAGAGCGTGTCGCGACAGGTGATGTTCGCATTGTCTGGGTGGACACAGGACAACAATGCGCTGACTTCCTCAGGAAGGAACTGAGCAGCAACATCTTCAAGACAGCCGTGTATGCTATTGGCCTACTGTCCTATCGTGATGCACCTGTGTGATGTTCGTGATGACAGCTTTGTGACTGTCTATCTTTGTACATTGCATTTTGTTGTCGCCCCTTGTGTGTTGTACGCGTGTCGCCTGTGGGTCATGGGGGAGTGTTGATGTTCAGTTCATGACACACAATGACCTTTGGGCTCACTGCACACACATCACCCCCTACATGTGACTGACCCGTCGGCATTGGGCAAAGCCTCTTCACCGACATGAGGCTTTGCGATGCGAGGTGGCCAATGAGTCAATTGATCTACGGATGATCGCCAAGGCAGGCTGCAACGTTGTGTGCTGCAGCTCCTCTTCCTTACGACTTGTGGCCTCGTGTCCTTGGGGGGGGGGGGTTACTTGGTTCTTGCAAGGTCACCCGCGTTCTACTCACTAGACTGCATGTGAGACGTTACAGCTACTAGGATCAGGATGGAACTGGGGCATGGAAGAAAACCACGGTTAGTTGTGGGCTCGCTGTCCACCCGATCGTGGGAAGCAAGCCCCGCTAGCTTACCCACTGTTCGCGCCTCTCACTAACTCTCGTTTCTTCTTTGAGTCTCACTCTTGTGAGCTCGTCCATGGCGTCCGCCATCTTGTGCGCACATGCTTACCTAGTCACCTTCTTCCCTCATTCTCTCCAGCACTAACTTGCTGGAATCTATGTAGCAGGTTGAGGCAACAGCGTTGTTGATGCAGCGTGCGGGCTTCTACGCTCGTTGCTTAAGTCTGCTGCCCCCTCAGTCTACTACATCTTGAGTCAAAGTCTGTGAGCTCTGGGTCTGTTACTGAGAGATGCTCGCGCAAATGTTAGCGCCAGAAAGCAACTGAAAACTGGAAGTGACTGATTAGCAATCAAGAATGAACAACAATAGCAGACCCCTCCAAGTTCTAGCTCCCCCCCAGCTTTGTAGAGCTTGTTGCTCAGATCACCAGCCAATCAGAAAATAGCTCTATTTTCAGGCTGACAGGTTTTCTTGGTGAGGCATGCCAGACGGCCGACAGCCCAAAACCCGGGCGTCATCTGTTTGGCCTGAAAACTGGACCATACCATAATACCAATGCTGCAAAAGCAGCCGTGTGGTGAGAAACAGCTAGAAGAATAGTAGCAAAGAGTTGTAACTGCCCAAACCCAGGCAGTGCTTACGGTGGTCCAATGTGCCAAACAGTGCCCCGCAATATGAAATATGGACCCTAGGCAGAGCATGACGCGGGAGGTGAAGGCCACTCAGCTTGAGCGCCTTGCTGCCATACCTGTTCTAGCTGATGCACCCCCTGGCATTGGTGCCTTGTGGGAGTTCACCTCTCAACGTCTGACGGACTGGTGGAGCGCACTGCAGAACAAACGCATTTACCGCGTAGCCGTTGCAGCAGCTACCACTGCCCTCCCCTCCTCCACCTCCTCCGCTCCTGCATCATCATCTACCACCACTCCCACCTCTACTTCCACATCTCTTGTTTCTCAAGGGGGTGGCCAGGGTGGGGGGGTGGCAAAGGCAAAGGCCGAGGAGGTGCCTCAGGGGGGGCTGGCCAAGGCAGGGGTGGCAAGGATCGCGGCTCTGATGGTGCTCCATCCTCATCTTCATCCTCCAGCACTGTCACGTGGTGGAACTGCGGCGTTACCAATCATGCTGCACCCAAGTGCCCAGCACTTCCCGACGATGCCCGCCTCGCCTTAGCCATGCATGCCCATTGGGCTCGCTCCACTGGTTCCAGTGGAGGTTCCTCTTGCTCCTCCACCTCCACCGTATCCGCCGGGCACACTTCATCCTCCCCTTTGACGGCTGCTGCTTACAGCATTGCTCTTATGTCGCCATCTCCACTCCCTCCCTTGGACTGGCCTCCTGGACTTGGCAGCCCCGTCTACTTCGGGCCCCCGTCTAGATTCTACTCTCCTCCACCATGGGTGTCGTCCATTCCCGCTCCTCAGCGTCCCTCTCCTGGCATTGTCATCACCGGCCCGTCGGAGGACGCCCGTCAGCTGGACTCCGCCCTCTCCCATGCCGTCTACCAGCGACACCTTCGTGATCAGGGAAGTGAGAGTGTGTGTTCAGCCTTGGGGGCACTTGCGTGTGCCGATGACTCGTCCCTTCTTGGTTCGTCGCCTGGTCATGTTCAGGGTCACCCCCCAGTGGATGTTCCGTGGATTGAGCATTGCAGTCTTATAGTCTACCTTGTTGTTTGGCTGCATGTGGTCAGTGCCTTCTTCCTCGCTCTGCTGCCGCCACTGTGAGTCGTGATCCTTTGTCTCTTTGTGTGGCGAGTGGCTTCTGGATCCTTGATTCAGGAGCCACTCACCACATGACCTCTTGTCGTTCCGCATTTGTTTCTCTGGGCCCCGTGGGCTCCGTCCGCTTTGTCCGCACCGGCTCTGGTCAGCTTCTTCATGTCCAGGGCATTGGGGTTGTCCGCTTTGTTGGCCCGGGGGGGAGCTCAATCTGCCAGATGTTCTGTACGTGCCTGCTCTTGAGCTCAGTCTGCTCTCTGTCACGACTCTCGACGACCAGGGCATGGACTTCTCCTCCAGCCGCGGCATTGCATCTGTGTTGCATCATACCACAGGTCGTGTCCTTCTGCGTGGCACTCGTTGTGAGCGTTTGTACAATGTGCCATCCTTTGCACCACACCCTGCCACTATAGCTCTTCTTCACATAGCACGCTCTCTCACTCTGGCACATGCACAGTTGCTTCATCACCGTCTCTGTCACATTCACAGTGCTGCCGTAGACAGCTTGCTCCGGGACAAGCCAGCCCATGGCCTTGACACGGACACATTCCCTACACCTTGTCCCACTGACTGTCTTGACTGTGCCCCGGGCAAAATGCATTGTTCCCCCTTTTCCACCTCTGAGTCTCGTACGTCTCACCCCCTTGACCTCTTGCATGCGGACGTCATAGGACCTCTTGCCCATGACGCCCTCGGGGGCGTTGGTCGCTACGTCCTCTGTCTCACCGATGACTTCTCCCGCATGCCCTGGGTGTTTGCCCTTTGGCAAAAGAGTGATGTCTGTCCCACACTTGAAACCTGGCTGCCTCAGGCCGAACTGGCCTGTGGTCGCCATCT
Organism: Penium margaritaceum; assembly: GCA_023375785.1. NCBI lineage: Eukaryota > Viridiplantae > Streptophyta > Zygnematophyceae > Desmidiales > Peniaceae > Penium > Penium margaritaceum. Next base: position 8,056 of record SZWC01019921.1, read on the forward strand.
ACAGGTTTTTCGCTGTGACCGTGGTGGAGAATTCATGGGTCCCACTGCCCGCTTCCTGACATCTCGCGGGGTGTGTATGGAACCCTCGGCTCCATACACATCCTAGCACAATGGCGTCTCTAAACGTTGGAACCGCACCCTTGCTGACGGTGTCCGCACTCTCCTCAGCGAGTTCTCTCTCTCCCATGTCTCCTCTTTCGAGGCCATGTCTTACATGACCTGGGTGTGGAACCATGTCCCTCACGGTCCCCTCCCTCGTCACGTTACTCCCTTTGAATGCTGGTATGGTCGTCGTGCTGATCTCCGTCTCGCTCGTGTTTAGGGTTGTGTCGCTGCCGTCTGGTTGCCAGACGATGCTCGTGATGGCAAACTAAGCCCTCGTGCTCATCTTTGCACCTTCCTTGGTGTCTCCGCTATGTCCAAAGCATGGCGCTTCTGGGACTCTGATCGCTCTCGTGTCATTTAGTCCCGTGATGCCTTGTTCTTCGAGGATGTCTTTCCCTGTGATCTGGCCCATGTCCCTCCCTCTTCCTCTCTCTCCTCGCTCCATCGGCTTCGGAGGGGGTGTGTTTGTTCCAGCCTCCGATCTTCGTACATCCTCCTTTCCATCTCACACGGCCTCTCAGTGTGCCCCCAAAACAGACACTACAGACGAGGACTCCTCCTCGGAGTCCTCGTCCTCCCCGGACTCTTCTGAGTCTACAGCGTCACAGCCATGCTCAGACTCCGTGTTGCCTCAGCCATCCTCTGGCGGTTCCGATTCCCCCCACTCGTTACCTATTCACACGCAGTCCCCCATTCACTCTGCTCCTGACTTATCCCCTGACTCGTCCTCTGAGTCTCCTCCGGTTGTTGACATGAGTGGAGGTGACCCACCTCAGACTGTGGCCTCTAAGCCTGAGCCCTACACTCGTGAGGGAAGGTTTCGCGCCCTTCCCCCCCTCAGTCCTCACATGGGCGCTCCCGCTCCTCTATGACACCTGCTGAGTCCGTCCCTATCGACTCATCCAGAGCTCCTCAGTCCACACAGCAAGTCACACACTCCAGTGCCTTGTCCTCTGCAGCTGGCCCCTCGGTGCGGCCCACCGGCCTTGATGCACTTGGCCTGTGTGTGAGCGTCATGCATCCCAACTCAGCGGTTGGCTACGCTCTCGTAGCTCATGAGTTTCACAGTGCCCTAGAGACTTTTGTCGCCGGGTACGTTGCATCATGCTTTGCGACCTCAGGGCTCTCCATTCTTCCTCCCAAACCTACCACTGTCCGGTAAGCTCGTGAGGCAGCTGATGTTGACCTCTGGGAGAAGGCCATGCAGGAGGAGCTCACAGCCCTCCGAGAGCATGGAGTTTTTGAGCTTGTGGACCTCCCGGCAGGCCGCAAGGCCGTCTCTGCCCGGTGGGTACTTCGTCGCAAGCTGAAGCCCGAAGGGAAAGTCGACCGGTACAAGGCCCGACTCACGGCCAAAGGCTTTTCCCAGATTCTAGGGATTGATTTTGATGAGACCTTTGCACCGGTTGGGACGTACACCACTGCTCGAGCACTGTTGAGTCTTGTCGCCCAGCATGATTGGGAGCTAGAGCAGATGGACGTCAAGAACGCTTTCCTGCATGGAAAGCTCGATGAGGAGATCTACATGATCCAGCCACCTGGCTTCACCGATGGCACAAACAAGGTCTGGCGACAGCACAAAGCCCTCTACGGACTGAAGTAGTCACCGCGCTGTTGGAACATGGAGATCTCCTCCACCCTTGAGCGAGGTGGTTACCGTCGCAGCACGGTTGATCTGGCACTCTTCTTGAGTGCCCCCTCTGAGCCATTTGTGGCTGACCTTGTCTACGTTGAAGATCTGTTCATCGCCTCACCCAGCCCCTCAACTGTCCAATCCATGAAGAATATGCTGCAGTCTGCGTACAGGATGAAGGACCTAGGTCTTGCACGTGTGTTCCTAGGCATAGAGCTTGAGCGTGACCGCCAGCGTCGCACTCTGCACGTGCACCAGGCTGCGTACATTTGTACGCTGGGGGAGCGCTTTGCCTCTCTCCTCACTGATGTTCCCACTGCTTCCACACCGATGACTACTGCAGGTCAGCGCCTGCTGAAGTCACTCGATCCAGCTCAGCTAGGGCAGATTGTTGATGTCACCGATTACCTCTGTGTGGTTGACTCTCTCATGTATCTCGCTACCACCACTCGGGCGGACGTTGCCTTCTCGGTCAACTTCCTTGCTCAATTCTCCCAACAGCCACATCAGAGACACCTGAAGGTGGCACTTCGTGTGATTCGCTACGCGCTGTCCACTGCACGTGTGGGACTGTGCTATCGTGCACAACCGTCTGTGGTGGTAGACGGTTGCACAGACAGTGACTGGGGGCATGACACGGATGCTCAAAGCCGTACTGGCTACATCTTTCTTGTTGGTGGGACTGCTGTCTCTTGAAAAAGTGGTAAACAGGACTGTGTTGCTCAAAGCTCCAGTGAGGCTGAGTACGTGGCACTCGGTGCAGGTACGTGTGAGAGTGTGTGGCTGTCCCACCTGTTGCAACAACTGCGTGTCCCCATCCGTTGCATTACCCTGCGCTGTGATAACCAAAGTGCAAAGGCAATCGTTGAGCACGATGGCATGCATCATTCTCGCACAAAGCACATCAACTTCGAGCATCACTTTGTACGTGAGCGTATTGCTCCTGGAGAAGTTCAGGTGGTCTGGGTTGACACTCGTCAATAGCGTGCAGACTTCCTTACTAAAGCTCTCAGCAGTGGCATGTTCAAAGCGGCTGTGCATGCTGTTGGTCTGATGCGCTCACGTGATGCTCCTAGTTGATGCGAGTCCTATACGCCTTGCTATTATGTGACGTGCTCTCTCTCTCTCTCTCTCTCTCTCTCTCTCTCTCTCTCTCTCTCTCTCGTTTGAGCTCCCTCCACTTCTCCGGCTCTTGATGACCCAGCAATCATCGCTGTCGGTCCAGAGATCTCTCCAGCCTCGCTGACTTCTACCCCTTTCCCCTCGCACCCGACAAGTACCCATGATCATGTACCTGTGCGTACTCCTGTGATCGTACCTGTGTTTGCCGAAACTCCTACCTCTGAGCGTAGACCTGTCTCACCTGCTTCTGCTGTCACACCGAGCCCCGTGTCTCCCACACCCGCACCTCCTCGCACGGCATCACCAGCTCCCTTGCCTCAGCCCTCCCCAGCTGCGATTGTGTCTGTTCCTGAGCCTGAGGTGCGCTCCTCGAGCCCGGGTTACTCACGTGAGCCTGGCGGTCGTCTTCAACCATTGGACTCCGGAGCTCAGCGAGTGTCTGGTCCCGCACCCAAGCGTTCCGCTCGCATCATCGCGAGTGGTGATCCCGGCACAAAGGCCCTAGGCCTGAGTGTCCGCACTGAGCACACAGAATTACATCCATTGTGTCCCGTTGGGCACAACATCGCCACTCGTGAAATTCATATCGCTTGTGATGCAGCAACTAATCTTGTGGTCATCAGACCTAGCATTGAGGCGTGCGCTCTTGCCACGCAGAGCTCTCCCTCTATGGCACCTTAGTCGAGCACACAGAGGGAAGCTCTCTTGTCACAAGATGCTGACCCTTGGCATCTTGCCTATGAGGATGAGCTTTGCGCCATCCGAGAGCACGGAGTTTAGGAGCTAGTCGACCTTCCACCTGAGAGGAAGGCTATTCAGGTCAAGTGGTTCTTTTGTAAGAAATTGAAGCCCGATGGCTCAGTGGAACTCCACAAGGCTCGCTTGGTTGTCAAGGGATACTCTCAGATTGAGGGCATTGATTACACTGACACCTTTACCCCTGTCAGCCGCATGACCTCAGCTCAAGCTCTGTTTGGTGTAGTGGCTCAGCATGACTGGGAACTACACCAGATGGATGTGAACAATGCGTTCCCCCATGGCTCTCTGGATGAGGAGATTTACATGGTTCAGCCACCCAGCTTTGAGGACGGTGACAAGGTTTGGTGCATGTGCAAGTCCTTGTACGTCCTCAAGTAGTCTCCTCGGTGTTGGAACCAAGAGATCACTGGCACCCTGACTCATGTGAGATTTGTACGGAGCGAGGCAGATCCATCTCTCTTCATCCGACGGACGCCTGAGCGATTCACCGCCATCTTGGTTTTTGTTGATGACCTTCTAATCACGTCTCCTCTACTTGAGGCCGTGAAGAGGCCAAGGCTGTCCTTAGACTGCCTACAGGATGAAGGACATTGATCCTGCATCGGTGTTTCTTGGCATGGAGATCGTGTAAGACCGCATACTTCGTACTCTACAACTGCATCAGGCCCGATATGCATGTGTTGTGGGGGAGCGTTTCAACGACCTCCTCGGAGTGCCCACGGCTTTGACACCTCTCACACCTGATGGGTAAGATGCCCCAAAGGTGGACGATCCCACACAGCTAGGGGAGACAGTGGATGTGACCCTGTACCTCCGTCTCATTGGATCTCTGATGTACCTGGCCACTACCACACGTCCTGACATCGCATTTTCCGTCAACCTCCTTGTCCATTTTTTGCAGGCTCGACGCGCTTGAGCCATTCACGTGGTTGTGTGAGTGGTGCACTACGTGGTCTCCACACCTCACCTCAGACTCTGCTTTTGCCGGCAGTTTTTGGTGGTCCTTGACAGCTACACTGACAGGGACTGGGCTTGGAGTCCAGATGGACACAGCCGCACCGGTTACGTGTTTCCGCTTGGTGGGACCGCTGTGCCTTGGCGCAGCAGGAAGTAGGGCTGCATTACACGTAGCTCATTGGAGGCAGAGTACGTTGTGCAGGGTGCAGGGGATTACACGTAGCTCATTGGATCAGTTGTCGGTCAGCTCCAAGCTGACCGACGACTGTTCCAGAGCTCTGGACGCTACCTGGGACCTCCTACAGTTTTTCTATAGCACACAAGAGTTTATTGGTGGACTGGACCTTGGCCCGATTTGCATGTTTTTGCATTGTGTGTTTACTGTTTGATGCCGGATGCATTCATGTGACCAGTTGTAGTGTCTGGATTTCAATCTTGCACATCTAGGTTCAGACGGCGTAGTGTTCTGACATGTCTGCGCAGAGTTCCGGCCAAAACAGTTGTTTTGGGCCGGTTTTAGGACAGATCTTGCACTGCCGCATGCGACACCCGCCGTGCACCACGGCAGGTACTTATGCCATGGACGTATCATTTGTTCCTTCTCTCTGTAAATGCTATGGAATCATTCTGACACTTTGCCTTGTGTCTCCTAGCCAGACCCTTGCCGTTGTGTGCATGAATTGTGACTGTCCTCCCCGTCTGACCAGGCACTGGTGCCTAGTTGGCAGCTGTGTTGCTAGGAATGTTCCACGCATCTTCTTAGCAACAACCGACAAAGCCAGGCACTCTCACATGTGCCTGCACCAAGTGCATTGTAGTCTGCTTTGCTGGAGCTTCACGCCACGCACCCCTGCTTTCCACTCTTCGAAGACACAGCAGTTCCCCCAATGAGAAATATGTACCGAGTGCGACTGCGTGTATCAGCATCATGCGCCCAATCACTGTCATTGTTACCATCAACCACCACAGATGGCTGAGCTCTGACGTGCAGCCCCAGTCGTGCTGTCAAGAGCACATAGCGCGCAAAACGAAGCGTGGCCTCTAGGTGTCATGCACGAGGGCATTGAGAAAACTACGCCAGAAAATTCACTGCAAATGCCATGTCTGCCCTGGTGGTCCATGCAAGGTACATGAGGGAGCCGATGACTTGGAGGTAATCGTTAACATCGACCGGCTCCTCTAGCTTGGGCACATCAAGTGTCTTGAGCAGCCGCCGACCAGCTAGAGTCATCGGCGTTGATGGAGTGGACACAGTATCAAGCAGTGACGCAAATCTCTCTCCCCAAGCTGTGCACATACGCAGCCTGATGCACATGGAGGGTCTAGCAACGACGAACACGCTCAAGCTCCATCCTTAGGAAGACATGAGCAAGACCCAAGTACTTCATTTTGTATGTTGACTTTAACAGCATCTTCACTGCCTGCACTGTAGAAGTGCTCGGCAATGCAATCAACAGGTCGTCAACGTTGACTTGGACTACGACAAATGGTGCGGAAGACTAACTGACAAACAGGGCAGGATCGACTGTGCTGCGCCCGCACCCCCCTTTCTCCAGGGTGGAGGTAATCTCCTGGTTCCAGCACCGTTGTGACTCCTTCAGGTTATTGAGGGCTTTCCGCAGCCGCCAGACTCTGTCAGTGCCATCCGAGAACCCTGATGGCTGAACCATGTAGATCTCGTCGTCCAGTCATCCGTGTAGGAATGCGTTGTTGACATCCATTTGCTCCAGCTCCCAGTCATCATGGACAACCAGGCTGAGCAGTGCTCGGACGGTGGTATACCGGCCAACGGGAGGAAACGTCTCATCAAAATCGATGCCAGGAACTTGACAGAACCCTTTTGCCGTGAGGCGTGCCTTGTTCGCGTCGTCTGTGCCATCCGGTTTACACTTTTTTCTGAATACCCAGTGCTCTGAGACAGCCTTGCCACCTGGGGGAAGATCAACAAGCTCGTAGACAGCATGTTCGTCGAGAGCTGCAAGCTCCTCCTTCATGGCCTGCTCCCATTGCTGAGCATCAGAGGCATCTTGCGCTTGGCGCACTGTGTTGGGCTCTGATGTCAGGGGGACTTCTGCAACTGTAGCATGACCCTCAGCAATATTGTTTGACAAAACTGTTGTAATGGCACGTTCAAACTCACTCGCGATTAGGGATTAACCGAGGCACATGCTGGGATGCACAACTCTGATAGCAAGACCAAGAGCATCAAGGCCCGTGGCAGGCTGGAGGGCAGGGCGCTGAGCATCGGAGGCAACAAATCGCGTCTGAGACATGGACGGACCTGTCTGAGAGGCTCCAGAGTGAGCAGGGAGGGCACGAAGGCGCCCTCCATGAACAAACGGTGAGACCGGTGCTGCAGACATTGATGGAGGCGCAACTAGGAGGAGAGGTGTAGCGGGAACAGGGCTAGACTCTGTTGGCATGGCTTGGGAGACACTGATGGGAGAGGACGACTGTGAGGACGCTGATGCAGAAGAGAAGATAGGGGGGATGACAGAGGATCAGCCGCCGCGACAACAGGAATGGTAGGTGAGGACGACAAAGGCAAGAACGACGACAGTGGCACTAAGGGCATAGAGGGTACGGACGCAGACGCTGGCGACTGACCGGCCTGTGAAGCGGACGCGGACGATTGACCACACCCTGAGGCTGAGACCGAGCGAGGATCCCTCCTCATCCAAAGAAGCAAGGAGAGGGAGGACGAGGAGGAACAACGGTAAAGATCACGAAGAAAGATGGACTAAAAAAAGAGGGCGTCCCGCGACTAGACGACACGATGGTGGTCTGGACCCCAGAAGCGCCAGGCTTTAGACTGAGCCGAGACGCCGAGGAAGGGACATAGATGGCCGTGGGGAGACAGCTTCCCATCAAGGATGTCCTCAGGGAGCCAGACTGCAGCAATGCAGCCCTAGACGCGGGCAGGACGCAAATCGGCATGGCGACCATGCTAGCGCTCGAACAGGGTGACGGACTTGGGGAGGGGCCCGTGAGGCACGTGATTCCAGACCCAAGTCATGTAGCTCATCGCCTCAAATGCAAAGATGGGAGAGAGGCCGGACTCAGAGAGAAGGGAGCCCACTCCATCAGCGAGCGTGCGGTTCTAGCGCTCGGAGAATCCGTTTTGCTGGGGTGTGTAAGGAGCGGTGAGCTCAAGACACACCCCATGAGACTCGAGCTGACGGGTAGTGGGACCAAGGAACTCACCATCACGGTCACTGCAAAAGGCACACAAGGACCGTTGACATGCACGCTCGGCTTGAAGGGGCCAAGCGGCGAGGACAGGACAGAAATCGCTCTTTTGGTGAAGGGCGAAGACCCATCGGTAGCGGGAAAAATCGTCAATGAGACACAGGACATAGCGACCTTGGCCACCAAGGAAGTCATGGGGCAGAGGGCCCATGACATCAGCGTGGACAAGGTCAAGGGGGTGGAGGGACTGGGTCTCACAAGAGGAAAACGGGGTGTGATGCATTTTGTCTTGAGCCCAGAGCAGGCAGGCACTGGAGCAAGGCAGTGGGAATGTGGAGGGGTCTAGACCAAGAGCAGGCTAGAGACGCACCATGCTGGCGATAGCATCAGAGTGCACATGCCCAAGTTGACGATGTAAGAGCTGCACATGCGAGGGCGACTGCGAGGATGCAACGTGTACAAGAGCAGTGCCAGCAAAATCGAGGACGGGCGCAAACAAGGGCACGCGGTAGAGGCGCTCACAACACACACAGCGAAGGACAACACGGCCACCTGAACGCAGGGAGACAATGCCAACACCACAACTGGCAGTGAAATCCAATCCTTGTTCATCTAGAGTGGTGAAAGACAGCAAGCTGACTTCCAGTGAGGGCACAAACAGAATGTCAGACAAGTACAGGACCCGGCTGAGGCCGACGAAACGCACAATGTCCACACCCTGAACATGAAGCATCTGCCCAAAGCCAGTGCGCACGAAGCAGACAGAACCAGCAGGACCAAGAGTAACGAATTCAAAACAAATAGACGTCATGTGATGGGTGGCTCCTGAATCAAGGATCCACAAGCCACCGGATGCACGAACAGGGGGAAGAACACCACAGTGGCGACAGTGCCGACAGCCGGGAGCAACGAAGGGAACTGACCACGTGTAACAAGGCAACGAGGGACGGTCACATACTGCCAATGCTCAATCCACGGCATGTCACTGGACAAACAACCCTGAACGGCACAGGACGGACCCCCACAAAGAACACAATCGGACTAACACACAAGACCTCCGGGCTATGCAGTCACACTCTCACCTCCCTGATCAGGCACACGCAGAAGATGAGTGAGGGACTGCTCCAACTGACGCTCGACTGCAACGGAGGAGGGTGTGGCCAGGAATGTGGAGACAGAGGGGGCAACGGACGACGGGGCGTAGGAAGTTAGGAACCATCCCCTTGGCACGTACGCAAAGGAGGGAGGTCCAGTGTAGTTGGAGCTGAGTAGGAAGGCAGCCATCCCCAGAAGGGCGGAGGAACACGCGTGGTTCCCACGGTAGAGTGGGCAGCTGCGGGGGCAGGCCTTGAGGTGCGCTGGGCGGAAGAGCCGGACAAGGAGGTTGAAGCAGATGCAGCGGAGCTTGAGGTGCGGGCCCAATGAGCACGTATCGCGGCTATGAGGCGGGCGTCATCGGGAGGTTCAGGGCACTTGCGGGTACTGTGCTTGCTCGAGCCACAATTCTAGCACACGACAGAACCGATGGGACTGCGGGAGGAGGAGCCATCCTTGACCTTTCTTTGGGCTTGCCGCAGCCGCACCCACGCCCGTGACCCTAAGCAGCTTGCGATGAGGCGGAGGAGGACGACAACGAAGAGGAATGTGGAGGTTGAGGATGACATTGGAGCAGATGTGATGGCGGCCGCCACACCGACAATCAAGGAGCGATGGAGGTGTCTTTTCTGAGGACTAGTCCACCAAGCGTCGAGACGCTCAGTGACGAAGTCCTAGAGGGCATCAACTCCCAGAAGAGACGTAGGGGGAACGGGCTCAGCGGCCAGGCGGACAAGCTCAGTGGCTTTAACCTCACGGAGCAGATGAGAGAGCTCCATGATGAGACCATTCACCATGGTAAGGTCTGCCAACAGTTGGCCTGTCGCTGCATCGCCAAGCTCACGATGGAGCTTGAGACTGCGAGCCCAATAAGCGTCGGCGGTCTCATCGGCTCGCATGAGAAGAGTGTTGAATTGCACGGTCAGGGTGCTTTGAGCAGCCTGGCCAGTAATAATGGAGCGGTGGTGCAGAAAGGCGTAGGTGCCAATGGGGTTTACGGTAGAGAGGGTAGCAAGGTCGGTGCTGTAAGTGCCAATCTCCTCAGTGAGATTATCAAGCACAGCAGCAATGAGGACATGCACTGCGTGAGCTGACTCAGAAGGATGTGGTACAAAGGGGGGTTCCGCGTCAAGGTCAACTTGGAAATAGTATTCCCACAGTTGCTCCTCCTGAGCCCACGCGCTGAAGTAAACGGCCCAGGTGGAGAAGGCTAGGCCGGGAGAGAGAGGAGGCGGCTGGGAGTGAAAGTCATACTGGCGTGGCATGAGAAAGGAAGGAGCAGTGGCACCAGACGGATGAGAGGAGTTGGAGCCAGTGGAAGCAGAGCCAACAGCAGGGGTGGTCGCGGCGGCAATAGACGCAGTGGGACAGACGCGCAAGGACCATTGCAGCGACATCATCAGCAAGCTTAGCACGATCATCTTGCTTTGCTTTGAGACGCTGTTCAGCAGTGCTCTGAGCATCACGAGCAAGCCGCAGCTCACGCTGCAACTCTGCAATGACAGACTCGTCATCACCAGGCATGGTGACGACGAGTCTCCTGCTGATTTTTTTTTGTGCAGAGTTTCCCCGGCCCTAGTGGGCGTGGGAAAATCAAGGGTGCCAAAAGCACGGTCTTCACTGTGCTGCAAGACAGACCGGCCCCAAAGAAGTACCCCAGAAAGAAAGAAGGAAGAACGAGAATCTAGAAGCAGAGGAGACGAGCGGAGCACGCCAGCACTAAGCAAGGCGGCGAGCGGCAGTGAAGAGTGGTGGTACGGTAGCGGCAGGAGTTGGTGTGACAATGGAAAAGAGTGAGATCACTGGGACAGAAAGGTAGAACCCGCCTGTGAGGACTGATGCAAGGAGGGTGGAGACAGCAGCCGAAGCAGAGAGAAGAGCGGCGACGTGGATGGTGACCATGCATGGATCAGTTGCGGCAGCAACGACTGCAGCTGCCGTAGAGACGCGGATGGATGCTGTAGTTGAGGCTATGGAAGAAGCTACCGATGCTATTGCTGAAGCAACGACGGCTGCTGCGGCGGAGAGCTGTGTGGCGAGATCTGCTATTGCTGGAGCTAACGGTCCAAGTGCCACTGCAACCTTACTATAAGCCTGAGTGGCATGGCCTGTGGACATGGCTGCTGGCGCACGTGCCGCGTGCGCTGTTGTGGCAAAGGTGGCAGAAGCTGCGGCTGCTGCGTCAACGACACCCACCGTAACGTCACAGAATGCAAGTGCGTAGAGAATGGTGGCGGCATGCTTGTCTGTATCTATGTGCGAGTCGAAGTCACTGCCAGGGCTGGCACTGCCGGGGCGGGATGTGTGTCTTACCGCGTGTTTTGAAGTGGTAAGACACACATGAAGCGGTAAGGCCGTGAAGGTGCCGGTGGTGGTGGTGGCGCACCAACTCGGTTGGCAGGCCCGAAGTCGGGGGCGAACCATCTTTGGATGTGGTGTAGCCTCTCACGCTCCTCACCGCTTCCGGACGACTCCGGGTTCACCAGCGTTATTGGCAGACAGCAGCTTACGCTGCTGACGGTAGTCACAGCAACTCCCTCAACGGCTGCAGTAGCTGGGCCGACGGAGAACACTCAGGGTAGGTTTGGATACATTCGCATTGGCCCTGCTGTCCTCCAAATGTCTACGATTTCGCAAGGCAAGCATTACACGGGCTGTGCTCGAGCGTCCGCTGGACAGCCACGGTACGTACGACTTCCGCGGTCACACAAGCAACCCAGAACCCTGGACTGGGCGTCGAGCAGGTTTCCAGGACAGCCGAGCCAATGCGGAGATAAACAAACCTACCCTAAGTGAAGTGGGAAGGGTTGCTGCAAGAGGCACGTTGGCTGCAGGAGGGTAGGCCAGCAGCAGGAGGGTAGGCCGGCAGCAGGAGGCAGGCCGGCAGCAGGAGGTGTCAAGAATGCTGTCCTGGTGTTCCCTGAACTGTCTAAGTGTCCACGGCTGCTTAGTGCAAAGAGACTTCCAAGGGAGGTGTGTGCTTTGGGTCGCCACAACACCAAGGGAGCAGAATTCTGGCAGAGTACAGATTGCGGAAACTGAGAAAGGCTGGGAATCATCAATGGTTAGTTATTTTGGTGAGATTACATCAGATTCTTATAGCCTGTGACCTAAGCTCTCCAATGCATCCAAGCACGCCCAAAACGGAGCAGTAGAGCCCCTGCTACGGCCGTTAGAGTAACCCATGGTGGAGCCGAGCCGCCCACCATACCCACGAACAGGAGTGACGGGAGGCACTTCGACGGTGGCCTGTCGAAGCGCCCTTCCTGTCGTCCCAACGTGGGGGGAGGCTCGCCCTGCTCCAGAAGAACATCCACATCCCTTTTGTTCATGGCCCATGTGCCCTTGGAGCTCATTGAACTCGAACTTGGATCATTGGTGGTAGAATGAATCCGTCACCAATGACGGAACCCAGATTCCACCCACCTACCACCCGAACTTCGGGTGGGGCTAACTTTATGAATTCTCAACCAAATCAAGCAACTGCATGGAAAAATGCAAGGAGTCCAATTCTGCAATCAGATAAGACATCCGACCACTCTCTAGTGGTCGAACCAGGAAACTGCAAACGGCATCCATGGCAGGGGCACTTTCAACAATCTCCCCCGTGCACCTTCCATGCCGGATGCCTCATGCTCACTCTCACTCGTCCGCGTCTGCGCCTTCAAGCCCTTCACAACTTGTCAACCCAAGCCCTGCAAGGCTGATGACATGCCAATCCTGGGACTGTGCCTTGGTCAAGCAATCTGCGAGCATGTGCTTTGTGCTACAATGCTCCAGCACAACCTGTCCCTTCTCCACCATGTCGCGCACGTCGATGTGCTTCGTCCTCTTGTGCTGCATCGGGTTGTTGGTCAGCGAGATGGAGCCGGTGTTATCTTCTTGAAAAACCGTAGGCTCCTGCTGCGGTATGCCCAGCTCCCCTAGCAATCTACGGAGCCGCACCGCTTCCTTGACCGCCTCGGCCAGAGCGACGGACTCCACCTCCATTGTGGAGGTGGCAACGCAGTCCTGCTTCCTGCTACACCACGAGACCGCTGCACCTGCGAGGAAGAAAACATAGCCAGAAGTGCACTTCCTCTTGTCCACATCGCCGGCATAGTCCAAGTCAGTGTAGCAGACCAGCTACAAGGGGTCGGACCTCCCCTTTCCGTCGTACTTCAGGCATGCATGCCGCGTTGCCTGCAAGTACCGGAGGATGTGCTTCACCGCCTGCCAGTGTAGTGGCCCAGGGTTGGCCACATACCTGCTCACCTGGCCCATCGCGTAGGCCAAGTCCGGCCGAGTCGCCACCACGGCATACATGAGGCTGCCCACCACAGATTGGTAGGGCACCTCCGCCATGTCCTCCTTCTCCTCTTTAGTTTGCAGCGCCATCGCCGCACTCAGCTCACAGCTTGTTGAGAACGGAATGCCTACTAGTTTGCAGTCCTCCATGCCGTACCGCTTCAGCACCTCGGCCACGTACTTGGCCTGCCCCAACTCAAGCGTGCGCGCTCTCTGGTTCCGCGTGATGCTCACCCCGAGGTAGTACTCCAGCTCCCCCATGTCCGCCATCTTAAATCTGCTGCTCAGCTGCTCCTTGAGCTGTTGCAAAGCTACCAGATCTGATGAGCACAGGATCAGGTCGTCCACATAGAGTGCGACAATCTAATGGAGTCCCTTGCTGCGCTGCACTCACAACGCTTGAAGCCAAGCTCCACCATGTAGCCATCCATCTGTTGGTACCAGCACCTGTGCGCCTGTTTTAGCCCATACAAGGCCTTCCGCAGCTTGCACACCTTGCCCTCCGGCGCATCCACCCTCTCCGGCACCTCAAGGTAGATCTCCTTGTCAATGATGCCATTAAAAAATACCGTCTCGACATCCATTTGGTGGATCTCCATGTCCTTTGCGGCTGCCACCGCGAGGATTGTCCTAATGCTTGTGAACTTGGCGACGGGCACAAATGTCTCATCGTAGTGTTTGCCTTTCCGTTGCGCATACCCCTTTGCCACTAGCCGTGCCTTATACTTCTCCACCTTGCTTTCCTTGGTGAGCTTCACCTTGAACACCCACTTGGAGCTGATCACCTTCGCCCTCTCAGGCCAATCCACCAACTCCCAAGTGCCGTTCTCAGCAAGGGACGCAAGTTCAGATTTTATTGCCTCGCCCCACTGCTGCCCATCAGGCCGTGCAAGCGCCTCTTGCACGGTTGTCAGCTCATTTGCGGCTGCCATCATGCACCGCGCCATGCCGACCCAGCGGCCCGTGCTTGCGTCATACCGCTTTGTCGCATTCCGTCGCCTCCGACTGCGACGCGGCGACCTTGGCGACGCTGGCTGCTGATCCCCCTACTACTGCTTTGCTGCAACGTTGTCCTCGGCCGTGGGCTCCCCTGCGTTGGCTGCTGCATCCTGCGCTCCAGCGGCACCTGCACCTGCTGCATTGCCCTGCTACGCTCCAGCACCGTCATCCTCCGAAGACCCGTCATCGACCTCTGCAGCGGCCGGCTCCTCCTCACGCTCAAGGAGATGGAATCACTCACCCTGCTTTGGAGAGTGCGCTGCGTCAATGTTGTTGCTGCTGCAGTAGCTCTGTTGCTCATCAAACGTGACGTCGAGGCTGGTGATGACGTCATGCGTTCATGGATCGAAGAGGCGATACGCCTTGAGCGCACTCTCGTTTCCGACGAGCGCGTAAGCCTTTGCACGCGGGTCCAGTTTGGAGTCTTTTCTTTGCGTAGCCTGCACCAACGCGTGCGCCTTGCACCTGAAAGCCTTCAGGTGTGCCGCGCTTGGTTTGCGCCTGCTCCAAGCCTCCTGCGGCGTCTTCCAGCCGCCCTTCCCCTTCAGCACTGCCGTTGGGGTGAGGTTTGTGATGTAGCAAGCCGTACTTACGGCCTCGGCCCACAGGCTCTGTGGCAACTTTGCATCCACGAGCATTTTCTGCGTCATTGTGAGCAGCGTTTGGTTCATACGCCCTGCCACGCCATTAGATTGTGGCGTGTACGGAGTGGTCGGCTGCCACTGAATACCCTGCTCCTTCAGCCACCCTCCGCAGCCCACATACTCCCCGCCATTGTCACTGCGTAGAGCTCTGACCTTGCGGCCAGTCTGCCTCTCCACCGCTGCGACATACTTCTTCAGCCGGTCCAGCACATCGCTCTTCCGCTACATGAAGTAGACGTAGAGTTTTCTGTTGCAATCATCGATGAAGATGACGAAGTACCGCGCGCCCCCAATGGATGGCGTCTTGATCGGTCCG
>SZWC01019921.1:29720-49557 GCA_023375785.1 Penium margaritaceum
CCTTCCTGAACGAGCCACGCTTCAGTGCCTTGGCAAAAAACTCAACCAACTGCTGTGATGTCTCAACCAACACAATGATGATGCTGCCGTCATGCAATAACGAACGCACAATGATGCTCGACATTGATGTGCTTTGTGCGAGTGTGATGCACGCCGACATTGTCAGGAATGGCCATGGCACTTTCATTGTCACAATGCAGCGTGATGGACTGGACTGACAGACGCAACTCGGACAACAGGCGGCACATCTTCTTGCTCTCACAAGAACCAGAACCAAGGGCCACATATTCAACCTCAGCAGTTCTGCACGCAATACAGCCTTCCTTGCCGCTGCACCAAGATACAACCATTCTTCCAAAAAGAAAGATCCAGCCAATTTGACTCTTACCGTCTGGACTGCCTGCCTAGACATTGTCGGTGTATCCTGTCGCCTTAACGGACGGCTGTCAATGGAACATGAGGCCTTGCCATGGGATAGAGACAACATAGTGTAGTACTCGGATTGCGGCCTTGAAGTGGAGGTGACACGACTCCTGAGAGAACTATGCCAGGAGGTTGACAACGAATGCAATGTCTGGACACGTTGCCATCGCCAGCAACATCAGTGACCTCATGACGCTTACATACATGGTCACGTCTACTTGTTGCCCCATCACGGCTGGATAAGAGCTCTTGAGCATCTTCTAAACATCAAGCAACATGGGTGAGAACGCTCTTGACACGAGGGACAAGTCCTCATCGAAGTGTCCGGACAAGGTCTGGACGTAGGCGGCCTGATGGACATGCAAGTTGCCCATAGAGCGATCATGCTGAAGCTCCATGCCCAAAAAGACTCGTGTTGACCCAAATTCCTTCATCTGGTAGGCAGCATGCAGCAGGTCCTTGACCTGCTGAATGGCAGGTGCATCTGGCAATGCGATGAGCAGGTCATCAAAATAGACCAGGACAGCAACAAGGGTCTGACCTTGCGGACTGATGAACAGCGCAGTGTAAGCATAGCTACAAAGGAGGCCGCCACTGAGAAGAGTATAACTGATCTCGTGATTCCAGTAGCACGGTGACTTCTTCAGGCCAAAGAGAGCCTTCTGCAGCTTCCAGACCTTGCTGGAGCCATCATCGAAGCCTAGAGGCTACACCATGTAGAGCTCCTTGCCCTCTAGTGAGCCATGGAGGAAGGAGTTGCTCACATCCATTTGATTTACTTCCCACCCGTGTTGGGTAACGAGGCTGAACAACGTTTGGCTAGTGGAGAAGCGACCGACGAGGGGAAAGATCTGGCCATGGTCTATCCCAAGGACCTGAGCAAACCCCTTCGCTGTAAGATGGGCCTTGTACTTGTCCATGGATTTTTCTAGCTTCCACTTCCGCTGGAGAACCCGCTTGGCGCCGATGGCCTTTCCGCCCGGGGGGAGGTCGACAAGACGTGAAGTTGCTGAATGGCGGCAAGCTCTTTAACGCATGCAGCGTCCAAGTGAGCGGCCTCGGGAGACACCTGAGCCTCACGTAGGGTGGCTGGGTCCTCTGGTTGCTCTGTGGGGTGGACAGTAAGGGCGTGCGCATCCCGTGCCCTTGGTGGCATGTGCATGAGCGTGGCCGCAACGGCATACCGGTGCTCCTGATGGAGCAAGGCATAGTCCAAAGCTGACCTTGGATGTAGGTCAGTGATGATTGACAGTGTGGCCAAGCCAAGTTACCACTCACGACTGTGGAAGTGGGTCTGATAGGAGGCAAGGAGCCTCATGGGGTGACAGGGGGTTGTGGTGCAAGAGGGCGTGAGGAGGCGGCCTGAGTACTCACTGTCGGTTTGGGTTGAAGGCTCCCGCCCGGATAACGTGTGTAGCGCGCTGAATTGCTCTCCACAAGAGTGCTGGTGTCGTGTAGAATGAAGAGGAATGGGTCTGTGGGGAATCCGGTTCAAGACTCACATCACGTAGGTCATGGCCTTGAAGTAGAATCTGTCAAAGAGATCGGACTTGACCCGCATGGTGTGGACGGCATCAGCCATGGTGCGCTTCCACCGCTCAGAGACGCCATTCTGGGTTGGCATGTTAGGCTCCAACGTCTCCTGATGGATGGCACGGAAGGCAAGGAAGAGTGTGGTCTTCCCCAAAAACTCACCCTTGCAATCAGAATGGAAGGAGCGGAGGGGGCGACCACACTTGCGCTTAGCATGGACAAGCCAGTCCTGAATGGTGGGAGCGACGTCGCTCTTCTGCCAAAGGCAGAAGACCCAGCGATAGCAAGAGTAGTCATCCGTAAGTATCAAGACATGACGACCGTGCTCTTCGAGTGACCTTTTTGGGAGGAGACCCATGACGTTAGAGTGAACCAAGTCAAGCGAGGCGGTCGTTCGAGAGGCAGATAGGGGATAGGTGGGATGGCGTATCTTCCCCTGAGAATAATCAATGCACTCGGTGGGACACGGCAGAGGAAAGGAGGATAGATCAAGGCCGTGGCTGGCTGCATGCAAAGCATGCTGTCAACAACAGCAGAGTGGACGTGATAGAGGTGGTAATGTAGGAGACGTGTTTGCTAAAAAGAGAGTGTGCTGGTGAGAAACACGTGGCCAGTATCGACCAACAAGGAGGGGACAAAGGTAGAAGCATACATGCATGGTACGTACCACAAGTTGCCACGGGCAATGGCTTGCAAAACGACACGACCTGACGCACGCAACGACACAGTGCCAACACCATATGAGTGTAGTATGTCCATGCTCATGTGATCAAGGGCAGTGAAAGACAGGAGGTTGAGCTCAAGACTAGGGACAAAGATGACATCAGTCATGAAGACATCACCAATACAAACACAAAAATGAACAACGCCGACACCACGAACGGGTAAAATTTTACCAGAACCCGTCCGATTCTCAGAGACATCAGTGACGGGACCAAGGAAACTGAAGGCCTTGCGCAAGGCCGTCATGTGATGCGTGGCCCGAAAGTCGATGATCTAGGCCTCTTACACATCCTGGACCGACGTGGCCAGGTTGCTGACAGTCACATGGCAGTGGGCGAGCAACGCAGATGCGGTGGAAGAGGGTGCGGACCGGAACTGGCAGTCATCTAGCCAGGTGACATCATCACGAAGAGGAGCAGGTGGGAAGGGCATGATAGAGGATGGAGTGGATGAAGGTACAATGTACAACTGTAGCATAAACTCTATCATGTAGGTTAGGGCAGTGGAACCATCGCCGACGCAACTCGCACTTCCTTGGCGAGGAGGGCAAGGAAGGCCGAGCTGGAGTGGGATGAACTACTCCAACTGATGCTCACGGTTGGAGCACCGACAGAGTAGACCGACCGCGGTGTGACGACACCGGAGTCCAGGAAGGAGGAGGAAGGCGCTGGTGACGGAGGAACGGGCACGGACAACTGTGGAAGATATTGTGGTTGAGCCGTCGCAAGCGGCGTAGATGCAACGGGAGCAACGACAGTCATGACAGTGGTGGCAAGGTGACACTCACTCTGGCGATGCATGATGGTGATGATGCAAGCCTTCTCTGTCGGGAGTGGACATGTGTACCACCCATGTCCTGACTGGCCACAGTTGTGGCTGGAGCCACCGAATCCGCTAGACTGCTATTATAGGCCCTTGCCTTTCTTGCCTCTGCGCTTCTTCTTGCCGGACGAGGAGTTGCCGGAAGACACTGCTGCTACAAGGGTGGAAACAGCCACTGAGGTGATGGCAAGAGAGGCGAGGGACTCCGTGCGATGGATATGTGACTCCGAATGAGCCTCCTCGATACGGAGGAAGAGCTCGTATGCCCAGGGCATGAGGGTACCCTAGGCAGCCATCGCGGCAAGGACCTCCTGGGAGTAGTGGACGAAGACGTCTGAGAAGACGTTGGTGGCGCAGCGCTTGATGGTCAGGAGTGCGGATAGAAGGGGTTACGCAGCTTCTTCAAGGAGGCGTAGGATGTCCTTTGCGAGCTACCAATAGGAGGTGACCATCTCGTTATCACCATGCGGAGGGAGTTGAACTCCCGGATCAAGCGGTACGTCTCGGCGTCACTGGACAGACGATAAAGGCACGTAAGTATGTGCCACGTTGGTGTGGGGTGAGGGAGTGCACCAGTGGTGAGGACACCAGGAAAGGGCTCGAGGGCGAGACGTGCAGCTTGAGGGACAACATGGACGAGGGCGCACGCGGCGCGACTGTCGTCATATACTTGGTCGGCCTGGGTGGAGTCGAAGGTAGAACGTAGTAGGCCCACAAGCCCTCACCCTGTGCTCAGATCCTGAAGCTGAGCTCCAAGCTCCGGAACTGCTCGCCAGCCTAAATCAGTGGTGGTGGGCTTTTGAAGTCCTTCGTCCTGTAGTCGGCACCTAGAGTGGGGCCTTGGACTGATGTCACAATCTACTGTTGGCGTTGGGTGTGTTTTTGCGCCAGGTACTACGTGGCATACGATACCGCAGGGCTCACATACCCGGGTGGAATAAAAGGTGTTTGCTGACACTGTTGCTGCTGTTGCGGCTGCTACGATGGCTGCTGATGCTACTGTTGCGGCTACTGTTACGGTAGCTATGTCGACGACTGCAGTGTTGCCAGCTATTGTATCACCATTTGAGCTATTGGCGCAAAGTGGCAAGTGAATCTGTCGAGGTAGCATGACCGACGACAGAGCTTGCGGGGTGTTGGTACTATTGCGGCTGCTGATAATGCTACGGGGACAGATGTTACTACAACTATTGCAACTACTGCTGCTGCTGTTGTAGCTGCTGCTGCTGCTGCTGCTACCGCGGCTGCTACTGCTACTATGGCTGCTACTACTATTGTAGCGACTGGTGTTGTGCCTGATACAGCTCCTCCTCCTGCTACTGCTACAACGACTACTCTTGTGGCTGCTGCAACAGTTGCTGCTACTGGTATTGCTATTGCAACGGTGACAACTGCTATTGTTGCTGCTGTTGCAACTATTGCATTTGCAGGAAGGGGGACCCTCTATCAGAGGAGGACCCCTCTTCATTCTCTACCGTTGTCTACTTTGTATCCCCTCCTTTTTTCCCCATTTTTGGTGTATGCTGCTCATGTCAGCAGTGACGTCAGCATTGACATCAGCCTAGGGTAGCTGACGTCTGCATCTGATGCTACATTGTTTGCAGGTTTGTTGCTATAGTTTTTTTGTTAATGCTAACATCAGTAGTGATGTCAGTAGTGATATCAGCCGGGTGTGGCTGACATCAGCAATGGCTGTCGCACTGTTGCCACAGCCGCTGCTGCGTCAGCTACACAGCTGTTGCTGGTGCTATTGTTGCTACTGCCACTGCTGTGCTGCTGCTGCTGCTGCAATAATGGGAGAACCCTCCAGATTCTAGCTCCTCCCCAGCTCTGTAGAGCATGTTACTCAGATCTTAAGCCAATAAACAATATACCTATTTTCTGACAGCCAGGGTGTTGTGGGTGAGCCCCGCCACATGGCCGACAGCCCAAAACCTGGGCATTGTCCGTTTTGCCCAAAAAATGGACCATACCATACTACGCATGCTGCCGACACAGTTGTGCGGCCAGAAGCAGGTAGAAAATTTATCAATGAGGAGTTATGGATGCCTAAACCCAAGTTGCCTCTACGCAAATCCCCGGTACCAACAGCAGCCAAAAATCATGAAACTTGGTCCCTAGACATAGTATGAAACTGAAAACACAACATTACAGTCAGTCATGGCGCTGGACGCGTGCAGACAACATATGCGGCAAAAGTGACTGCCAACGACACTGATGGATATGAGGGTGCCAAAAAGTGACAAAAATAGGTTACTTGATAAGAATAATCTGGCATAAAATTTGCATAGAGGATGTTTCACTGGTACCAACACACTTTACGGAACTCAATTCGGAGTCCGTTTGAGTGAGATATGGATTTCCAAAGTTTTGAGGTCTTGGGTCGGGTTCAAGTGACGACCTGAGCACTTCGAGCTCAAAAGACGGCAGGAATACTGGTGAGGATGGCTGAGAGCGGCCTTCAAGGAGAAAATCAAGAAGGAGGACCTCCAAGAGACTTCAAGGATGGTGCAGACCATGATTTTTGGTCGTTCAAGTCGTGTGAGACATAATTCTCATGTGTGACAAGGTGACTGCCGCTCATCCCGCTAGGCTAGGAGAGGATAGACTTTGACAGAGTGATCTCAGTGCTCCCTAAGCCAAATGAGGTATGTAAGGGCTTGTTAGAAAGCTGTGACAATTTAATTTCTCACTCAAGAGTCAATTCAGACATTCGCATTCTCTGCAAACCCTCATTCGCTTCCATGATTTCTGTCTGTGCAACCTGCAACTCCCTCTCACAAACAGTTGGTCCTGCCTAAGCAGCTCTTAGTAGGCTTGATCACCTCCCTGAGGGCTGCCCCAGTTTCCATCAGTGGTATCAGAGCTAGAACAAGGCTTTGTCTCATCCTTGAGGCATTACTTGCACCCTGTTGTGTGAGAGAGTCGTTTAGGGAATGAACATTGCACTACCATGGCAACATCCACTTCTGTGGTGGCCGGCGTCAACATCGCCAAGTTCGAAGGCAAGAAATTCTTCCATTGGAGAAAAAACATGAATATGGTACTGATGGAGAAGGGATTCTGGACCCACGTGAGTGAGTAGGAACCAAATCAGTCCTCTCTCCCACCTGGTGAGGCCCGTACCCACCGCGAGAAGAGTGACCGCGCCCTCGCCACCATCAACCTCAACCTCGCCAAATGGCAACAACTCCTTGTCCATGGCAACCTCACGCTAAAGGAGGTTTGGAAGAAGCTTGAGTCCACTTATGCATCCAAGTCAATCCTCATGAACATGCAGCTGCGTCGTTGCTTTCAAAATATGAAGATGGACGAGTCCGGATCCATGATTGACTACATCAACATGGTGAAGTCTCTTGCCGACCAGCTTTCTCCAATTGAGGACCCTGTCAAGGAACGTGTGCTCATGCTAACCATCCTCTCTGGCCTTCCTAATGGCTACAATCCTCTCATTGGTGCCTTGGACCAGCGTGGTGACAAGCTCTCCCTAAACGATGTGGAGGAGATTCTGCTGTTTGAGGAGGAGCGACGCAAGGGAGAGGAGGGCGGAAACGAACTGGACGTTGCTCTCATCACCAGCTCTGGTCATGGGAGTGGTACTGCACCAACCAGGGACAACGGTGGGGGAGGGAAGAAGAAGGGGAACTGCCACTACTGCAAGAAGCCGGTCCATTGGGTGTGCGAACGCCAGAAGAAGAAGGAGGACCTTACGACTGGAGTGGGCGCAGGAAAGCAGTCCGATGCTTCCGCGAACGCAGTAGATTGGGAGAGTGGATTCGTGACAACCATCCGGGTCCAGCATGTCTCCGACACTACAACCTTGTTTGGGATCATCGACTCAGGAGCCACGCGACACATGACATATCGCAAGGAGTGGTTTGTCGTATACATCGCCATTGAGCCCCGTCGGGTGTACATGGGGGACAATCATGTGCAAATGGCGGTTGGGGAGGGTGAGATTGTGTTTTGTGCTTCCATTGAGGGCAAGTACATGGAACGTCATGCTCCATGTTCCGAGGCTGGCAGGTAACCTCCTCTCTATCTCATATCTCATCTCCGAAGGCATGCATTGAGAATGGTGGTTGCACCATCTCTGCCCGTGTAGGCTGTGTGCTTGCAAAAGCGGACAAGGAGGACGGATTCTACCGTCTTTATGTGGCATCGGAGAAGGAAGCCGACTGAGCGTTGGCGGCGAGAGAGGGAAAGCACGACATCAGCCTATGGCACCGTCGGCTTGGTCACCTCGGCTTTGGCACTATCATCTCCATGAAGCAGATAATCCGCGGCCTGGAGCATAAGGGGGTGAAGCAGCCAAGTGCAGCGGCCTGTGAGAGTTGCATTGAAGGAAAGCAAGCCCGCACTCCTTTCTCTGGGAAAGGGAAGGGGACGGCTGGGCTTCTCTCACTCGTTCGCTCTGATTTGTATGGTCCCATGCCATCTCAGTCCTTGTCCGGCAAGTTTTGTTTTGTCACATTCATTGATGACAAGTCGTGGAAGATGTGGGTGTCCTTCTTGGCTGGAAAGGATGAATGCTTTGATGCTTTCAAGGTGTGGATTGGTGCTGCACAGAATGAGAGTGGCAGGCGGTTTAAGGTGAATCGCACCGACGGTGGAGGAGAGTACCTCTCCAATGACTTTCGCACCTTCCTCAAGCGTCGTGGGATTAGGCACGAGGTCATCCTGCCCGAAACACCGCAGCTGAACAGCATGGCTGAACGCACGGACTGCACACTCATGGAGCGTGTTTGTAGCATGTTCCAAGACGCGGAGCTCCCGTCAACCTTTTGGGCGGAAGCAGTCAACACTGCCGTGTACGTGAAAAAGCAGAGTCCCACACGCTCCGTGCCGCTGATGACACCGGAGGAGGCCTGGACGGGACGCAAGCCAATAGTGAAGTACCTGAAAGTCTTTGGATGTGGCGCATTCGTGCACGTGCCTGCCGGCAACCGCAACAAGCTGGACGCAAAGTCCGTGATGGCTTCCTTCCTTGGCTACAACACCATGGGATACCACCTCTCCAACATTGCTGCACACAAGATCATCCGTAGCCGTGACGTGGTCTTTCAAGAGGACGTGAAGTGCTTGACTTGGAGTCCTATGTCTGCAGTTCCACTTGCTCCCGCACTTGTACCTGAAATGGGAGAAGAACCGGTAGCAGAAGAGGGCAGTGCGGAAGATGGCGGTGATAGCGGCAATGGCAAGGAGATGGAAGGAGATGAGAAGGAGAAGGAGCCTACAGCAGAATCTGATGAGGAAGAGCAGCAAAGCAACGTACCGCAGCTGCCACAACGGTCCGCACACATCAACAAAGGTGTAAAGAACAGTGAGGAGCAACCACAGTGGTCCGAGAGGTTCGCAAAGAAGCAGATGCAACAAGGAGAGCGGCTGAACCTGTGCACCGTTCCACCACCAACGGAGTCGTCTGACCTCGAGCTTCTCTTCCTCATAGTCACTGATGACCCAGCCACATTCACTAAAGTCATGCGCAACGCCAAGGCGGTAAATTGGCGTGCCACAACAGACGATGAGTATGGTGTGCTCATGAAGAACGGCACCTGGGCCCTCCAGGAAGCTCCACGTGGCAACGAGATGATCGGGTGCCGGTGGATCTTCAGGTGCAAGCGTGGTGTGGATGGTAATGTACTCAGGTACAAAGCACGATTGGTTGCAAAGGGGTATGCGCAGAATGAGGGTATGGATTACAATGAGACATTTGTACCTGTTGCAAAGTTCCCATCCATCCGAGCGATCCTCGCTGTTGCTGCTGCTATGGACTGGGAGGTACACCAAATGGATGTGATGTGTGCATTTGTGAATGGTGACCTCGAGGAGGATGTGTACATGGAGCAGCCAGAGGGGTATGTGGTGGAGGGGAAGGAGGACTTAATGTGCAAGCTTGTGAAGGCTCCTTACGGCCTGAAGCAAGCGCCACGAGCATGGTACCACAAGATGGATGAGCAGCTGGCTGGGCTTGGTTTTGTGCACAGCGAAGAAGACCATGCAGTCTATGGGCGCGTGCAAGAGGCAAGCCAGGTCATCATCTTGCTCTTTGTTGATTATCTGCTCATTGCATCTGACTCCAAGTCTCTTTTGGACGATGTGAAGCAGTCCCTTGCTGCCAGGTTTGACATGAAAGACATGGGAGAGCTCAGCTATTTCCTTGGCCTTCAGGTCAAGCGCGACCGGCAGCAGCTGACTTTGGAGTTGTCACAGAGCACGTACGTGAGCGACATCGTCAAGCGCTTCAACATGGCAGGGGCGCGCAAGGCCGCAACACCAGTGGAAGTGGGAGCAAACCTGAGCATGACGCAGACTCCCCACGGCATGCAAGAGAGTAGCCACATGGAAGCACTGCCATAGCAAGCAGCAGTTGGGAGCCTGATGTACGCAACAGTCGGCACGCGCCTTGACATCAGCCAAGCAGTGGGAGTGCTAAGCAAGTTTTGCACGAATCCGGGCGTGCCGCATTGGGAGGCGGTCAAGCCCGTGCTGCGCTACTTTGACAAAAGCAGCAGCCTTCGCCTCACCTTCAATGGCAACAACAGCCCCATCCTCACCGGCTACAGCGATGCAGATTGGGGGGGTGACCTGGACACAAGGAGGTCGACCAGTGGGTTTTTTTTTGTTCTCGGGGGAGGTGCAATCAGCTGGAGGAGCAAGAAGCAAGATTGTGTCGTCCTCTCCTCCACCAAAGCGGAGTACATCGCCCCGAGTAAAGCAGCAAAGGAAGCCGTGTGGCTGCGTGAGCTGCTGGCAAGACTTGGACAGCAGCAGGTCAAAATGACTACTATCTACTGTGACAACATGAGCGCCATTGCTCTAACCAAGAACACAGAGTTTCACACCCACACCAAGCACATCGACCTGCGGTACCACTTCATCCGTGAGCTCGTGACGAAGCAAGTGGTGCAGATCAAGTTCTGTCCTTCAAGAATGATGTTGGGAGACCACCTGACCAAGCCGCTGGCAGTGCACCGTTTTCAGCAGCTGAGGAGACAGCGCGGACTTGTGTGATTTTTTATTCTCGCAAAGTAGGAGAATGATGGATATGAGGGTGCCAAAAAGTGACAAAATAGATTGCTCGATAAAAATAATCTGGCATGAAAGTGGCATAGAGAACGTTTCACTGGTACCAACACACTTTATGAAACTCAATTCGGAGTCCGTTTGAGTGAGATATGGATTTCCAAAGTTTGGAGATCATGGGTCGGGTTCAAGTGACGACCTGAGCACTTTGAGCTCAAAAGGCGCCAGAATTATTGGCCAGGACGGCTGAGAGTGGCATTTAAGGAGAAAAGCCAGCTCGAGGACCTCCAAGAGACTTCAAGGAAGGTGCAGACCACAATTTTTGGTTGTCCAAGTCGTGTGAGACATAATTCTCATGTGTGACAAGGTGACTGCCACTCATCCCGCTAGGCCAGGAGAGTGTGCTAGAGGGTAGACTTTGACAGGAGTGTATCTCAGTGCTCCCTAAGCCAAATGAGGCACATAAGGGCTTGTTAGAAATCTGTGAAGATTTACTTTCTCAATCAAGAGTTGATTTAGACATTTACGTTCTCTGAAAACCTATGTTTGCTTCCATGATTTCTGTCTGTGCAACCTGCAACTCCCTCTCACAAACAGATGGTCCTTCCTAGGCGGCTCTTAGTGAGCCTCATCACCTCCCTGAGGGCTGCCCCAGTTTCCATTAGGCACAACTGCCAAGGCGGTCTACCGATATATCTGAGCACGTTGGAGGGAGGAGGCTCCAGCAAACTGGGTGTAGGCCTCAGCCTGCATTGGCTCCAACAGACGACACTCCATCAACGTTGCGTATCGCCATCAGTCATTTGCATTCCGATGTACACAAGCTAGGAGAACACAACAGAGTCCAAGTGAGAGATGAGTTAAAAACTAACAGGAGTCATGCACATCATACACAAGTCAGATGACAAGAGGGTCTCCTCGTGACACTGGTGGTACCAGTGCCCGGGTCTTGACCGCTACGAGGAATCCAGCAGGTGTCCGTATGCGAGCCACAATAGCATCATCAACCAACACATAGGATCATAGGGGGATCTCCTCGTAACACGGGTACAAGTCACCACATGTCTGGGTCTCATCCGTCATGAGCAATCTAGCTCGCATGCACATGCCACACACAGTATAGCCATACACCAAGACACATGATCACATGGACTCCTCGTGCCACTGGTACAACCCACCAAGTTTCTGGGTCTCGACCAATACAGTGCTACCATCCACATGTAGCTGTGCAGGCACGTAACATGAGCCACACGCCGGCTGATGTAGTATGCTCATAGCACAGCATGGACCCCTCGCCATGCATCTCCCATGATTTCGCGTCAGGTCAAGGTCCACAGAACACTCCCCCTAGGCAGATGAACCTGGCGTCGATGTCCTCGATGGAGATATTGATACCGTAGCTGAACTGATCCTGGGCGATAAATCATGTGGCCTTCTTAGAACGCAGAGACAGCTCCCCCTGTCATGTATGAGTGTGCTCCCACCCTCAAAGACAAAGTGGTGTCTCTGGCTAGGATTCCTCACGTAGCCCCTGCATCACCTGGAGTGTACCAGTCCTCGTGTGAATGCCAAGGGTCCCAACTCATTGTCTCTCCTCTCTCCCCTCTATCGCGATGCATCTGTGTATGCCGGAGGAAAGAGAATGGACAAGCGACATGCAAGCATGGATGAAGTGGCAGAGCTAGCCTCCGAGGTGGGATAGAGCATCCTGAAGCACAAGGGTACACCGCCACAAGAGAACAAGGGCTGGAACGACAAATCGGACCACCACTCATGGACAAAGGTGATGATGGAGCAGCTGAAGCGGGTGGATGAAGGTGTGTGAAGGCAGTAGTAGAAGGAGGAGCGATGATGGAATCGACACGAACGAGCATGGCGGAAACTGAAGGCATGCTCACCTCTCTTGGGGTTAATGTGGACGCCATACTCGGAGCTAGTAGAAGATCCTCCCCGAGTATGGGTGTGCGAGATCCTGGTAGTGGAAAGCTCGTGTTGATAGTAGTGGGGCTCCCCTACTCTGAAAGTCGCACGCGGGTTGCCATCACCTCCCACTGCAACATCTGTACACACTATTGTAAGTTAGAGTTATCTGCCTTGGACATGTGGAGGTGGTCCATGTCTGCCTCGCGTAGGATCAATTATGTCTTATTGGATGCTACACATGCAGACTGTAGAACTCACAAGTACTACTCCATTTGCGTCTTTGCTATTGAAGACGATAGAGCTAGTGCTGGTGTATCCTCCTGGAGATGCAGCGGGGATGTTGGAAAATCGGACGTAGCTGAAGGTACGAGATCCTGACCGCAGCTCGTGTCTGTCAGACAAGAAGCGTTGAGCGGTCACGTGCGAAGAGAGAAGGAGAAAGTGGATTCGTCACAGTCCGTGGAGCATGTGGAAATGTGATCCGTGCAGGTACTGCCACTCTCAGTGTCGATGTGATCAGCAGAGTCACCAACAGGTGAACACGAGACTGCAAAAATCAACCCCTGATAACGAGGTGACTCCATCTGCAATTCGTGTCTACTACACTTTCCTCAACAACTTGCATAGTGGACACGGCTATGCAGCACTCTAGCTCGACGACTGATCCAATGCCAGTCAAAGCAACGAGCAAGCGTAGCTGGGACTCACGTATTGTTCTGCCAGGAAGACTGGTCATTGTCACCCGCTCAATGAGGGAGTAAGGATAATCACCTGAATGTGTCATGTGTGTCGCTGCTTCACTGTTTGTATTGAAGCTCGTAGACTCTGGGAACATGGGCCACTCCTGACGCTGAAGTTGGTCCTCAGGTAGCGCCGATGACAAGGTCGAGCCTGCCATGTCTGCTACAGCACATATCCTGGTGGTCTCTCGTAACAACGCCGCTCTCAAGAATGCCTCAATCTCTAAAAGACCAGGCAGTCCACTCTGCTCATGCACTACGACCACTGTTGGTCTGGTGTGAGTCTCGTGCAACGACGCCCCGGGAAGTCCGCAAGGGACATCCCGATGTGTACAGGACTCCTGTGCCACCGCCGGGCCGCCAGTGGTCGGAGCCGTGAGTGGCAGCACCCGGGGACATAGGGCATGCAGTCCCCTTGATGCAACCTGGTGATGCAGAGCATCCGGCTCCTACCCCATTATGTATGGCGACCTCGATGACACGCATGTCTCCTGCAATATAGCCTCTGCCGGGATGGTGTGAGCCTGCTATAAAAACTTCCCCAAATATCGAGTACAGGCATCCCGATCCGTACGGGACTCCTGTGCCACCGCCGGGTCGCCATCGGTAGGAGCCGCGAGCGGCACTGCCCAGGGACGTCGGGTATGCCCTCCTCATGGTACAGCCTACTGCTGCGGAAGATTTGGATCCAGCACACACGTGGATTTCCAGCTCAATGACACCCAAGTTTCCACCATGAATGCCATGTCAGGATCAGAATCCACGTCATGTACTGCCACCGTATCATCTGCGACTGCCTGAGCTGACGCTGGGGCACCACGGTATGGCAGGGATGCAGATTCTGTCGCTGTGGTCATAGTAGGCAATGTCCGGTGACCACACTCCTCCTCGATAGGTATAGTAATGGATGCCGATGAGGTGGAGCATGTGTCAAGACTAGTGCGAGCACGACGTGGGGAGCGCTGACGTTGATGCCACGTGCACACACGACTAGAGCGACTAAATTAAGATAGGTCATCTCAAGGAGGCGTCGTGGTAGTAGAAGAGTGGAGGATCAAAAGGATGGTGGCAGATGGGGAAACGTCGGCAGGTGGAGCTAGAGAGAGACCATCCGATGAGAAAGGAGGAGAAGTTGAAGGAGAGGAGATCAAGGAGGCCGTCAAGGACTTGGAGCAGCACACTCGGTAATGACGAGGTCACAAAGCTGCTGTACCATCTGCCTCAAGCCGTGGATCTCGGCAAATATGGTCACCTAAGGTCAAGCAAGGGGATCTACCAACGATGGCAGATCCGCATGCTGTGGAGGACGCATGCTCGGACGAGGTTGGAGCCAAAGTGGATGCCAACCGCAAGGGTGCGTCTAGCATCGACATCAACCATGATGTCCATCACCACAATAGTAGCAGGCGAACGTCTAGGAAGCCTGCTCTCCTAACTGCGCACTCATCTCGTACACCCGACAATTTAGAGGTGCTGAGGGCACCTGCTCCTGATGGTAAACACCAAGCCGCGGGAGAGGACACTGGTAGACTCTGTTTAGACTGCAGCGTATTAATGTGGGGGCTTGTGAACACAGTCAGATATCACGTGGCCAAGTAGAGGAGGTGTTTTATGATGCTATAGAGTGTGGAGATGCCTGTCTGTGTGCAGGTTGTGACGTCATCCGCTGGGTCCATAATTTGCCGGTATACGTGCAAGAGTGGATTGCCTCTTGTGACCTGTCTCCATTGTGTTTCATGTGGATATAAGGCATTGGTACTTAGTCACCTTTCATCATTGTACTGGTTGCAGTTGAATAGCAATCTTCGTTAATGATTGTTGGTGACAAGGGGATGTAGAAATGCTTCTAGTACATGAATTGAAACCCTACAACTGTTCACCCAATGTTACTCTGGTGTTACTCTTCATGTCAGTATGCGGTTCTTGCAAACCACCCATTAGGGCTCTCTTGTGGGTCATGTATGGAATACTTTTGCACCCTAACTGATCATCCCTTTGAACATCACCCACTGTGAAGCGTTGTTACACACTGTTATGAACAACATGTGGTGAAGGTGCTGGATAGCCCGATCCGTTTCATCGGATACTCTACAACATTGGATGAGAAGGCATAGAAATACATTTGCTAACAATATGTACGAAAAGAATAGTTGAAAGGAAGCATAGATATTTTGAGTGTGGAGTGTTACACTATGTGTACTCCATGCCCTTATGAAAATTTGTGCTGTATAGGTACTCCAGACATGATTATGGGTACTCTAGGCATGATTTTATAGAAATCTTGGCACAATGTACTCGAGAGTGGGTACTCCATACATGATTATGGGTACTCTAGACATGATTTTGCAAACTTCTTGGCACAATTCACTCAAGTGTGGGTACACCAGACATGATTATGGATACTCCTGACATGATTTTGCATAAATCTTGGCACGGTGTACTAGAGAGTGGGTACTCCAGACATGATTATGGACACTCCATACATGATTTTGCACACTTCTTGGCAGAATGTACTCGAGTGTGGATACACCAGACATGATTATGGATACTCTAGGCATGATTTTGCACAAATCTTGGCACAGTGTACTCGAGAGGGGGTACTCCAGACATGATTATGGGTACTCCAGACATGATTTTGCAGACTTCTTGGCACAATGTACTCAAGTGTGGGTACTCCACACATGATTTTGGGTACTCCAGACATGATTTTGCATAATTCTTCGCACGATGTACTTGAGTGTGGGTACTCCAGACATGATTTTGGGGACTGCATACATGATTTTGCAGAAAACTTCGCACATTGTACTCGAGTGTGGGTACTCAATACATGATTTTGCATGATACATGGCACAATGTAGGGGAGTGTGGGTACTCCAGACACGATTGTCAGAAAAAATATGCTCTTAAGCGGAAAATGAAGGGCCATGTAGAAAGGAAAAGACATAATCATTCTTCACTAAGACCGTAAAAGGAGGGTATTCGAGGAAGGACGGACTTCTAATAAGTCCATCGTTTCGCCAAATAAAGCAGCGTTGTCCATGGTTTTTAACGACATAACAACGATGCCCATGTTTGTCGTTCTTGGAGCGAAAATGGGCATGACTGTCATATATTTCATGTATTCACCGTTTTTGACGTGGATTTTGACTTCGAGGGCGCAGCCGAACTTCACCCATCATCGCAAGCTCGCAGGAGGGGTTCTGCGACGAAACATCCCTGCGAGCTCGCGATGACCCTGTCAAACCCCCCATTTAAACTAGGGGGTTTGTCGTAAGTTTGGGGAGGTTTGCGAGATGCGGCGGACGTGTGATAGAAGAAAGGGAATCTGCCGGGCCCCGCTACCGTGGGGCCCGGCAGATGCCCGGGCAAGGAAGAAAACAAGACCCAAACCCCCCATTTAAACTAAAGGGTTTGTCGTAAGTTTGGGGGGGTTTGCAAGATGCAGCGCACGTGTGATAGAAGAAAGGGAATCTGCCGGGCCCCGCTACCGCGGGACCCGGCAGATGCCCGGGCAAGTAAAACAATGAAACCCAAACCCCCCATTAAACTAGGGGGTTTGTAATAGGTTTGGTGGGGTTTGCAAGATGCGGCGCAGGTGTGATAGAAGAAAGGGAATCTGCTGGGCCCCGCTACCTCGGGGCCCAGCAGATGCCCAGGCAAGTAAAACAAAAAAACCCAAAACCCCCAGTGTCACTAGGGGGTTTGTCGGATATTGGAGGGGGTTTGCGAGATGCAGGGCACCATGTCGCGAGTTTTGGAGTTCGCACTTGCGAACTCCAAAACTCGCGGCATTGCGACTTCTGACATCGGTGAGGCCGGTGTTAGAAGTCGCTGACTTCGCTTTCGAAGTCGGCGACGGGCGACATCGAGAGCGAAGTTGAATCCCGTTTTCGGTCGCTTATTCGAAAACATGGGCACCACTTTCATGTCGATTTTGACTATGGACAGCGCTGCTAAATCTGGCAAAACCATGGGCATCGGAGCATTTGGAACCTTTGAGAAATGAATATGCGATGTGAAACCCTCATGCCCCTGTAAAGAGGTGGCATGGTGGACATGATTTGGCCAAAAAACAACATTAACATGCGCAGGGGCCACTGTGGACTCGGTGATTCAGTCCATACCCACGCCTCCCAAGGCTCGGGACAGTTTGGCGGACGCCAAGTCGGCATGGGCCTTCCCACGTTCCACGCCATATGTTCTGCAGTCAGAGAAGCTAGGGCCCATGATGCTTCTTCATAGCCCAACTGCGGTTGCGTGCTACATACCGGTCCCACTCCTCCTTCAATGCGACCCATGTCCGTTGAGCAGCCATAGGGTCCGCTACGGGTGCACCCCATCCATGATGTGCCGGGCCGTTCGAACGTCCATCGGTGTCCATCTCGATGAAATGTGGAGTCACCTTATGTGGATACTTAGCAAAGTGGACTGAATGAGAAGCACTTTAAGTACACACGATAGTACCTGTTCATAGTGCGAACCAGTACAACAAAGAGGTTCGACTCTGGAACTCTTTATTGGTGCTTGGCAACGTTCGAGACGCAAACTTGGTCTGATTACTTGTTCTACGATTTGGAACGTGCTGCTGCAATGTTGGACGGGCAGAATTAACCTGCCCGTGTCCACGTGGAAACGGGCTACACGCATTAACCGTGCATCGGCAACATCATGACACACTCTTGCGACACACAGTCCCACATCCGCCTGGGTGGGGCTACGTCGTCCCTTGGGCCGTCGTCCACTTTCGGCGTGGACATCCATGCTTTACATGGGCTACGACGTCTGATGTAGGCGATGTCGTGCCATACTATGTCAAATGCACTAATAATTCACATACCGTTTGCAACAACAAACCCGACATGCAAACGTAAATAAACGACCCGAAACCAAGATGTTGAGCAGCAAAATTAGGGTCCCGTTACGTTGTTTAAGAGACAGTGTGGTCGGCTAGTGATGACGTTCTTATGAGGGTGTGCCGACGTCGACATCGCTAACCCCAAACCCTCTAGAATTCGTTGAAAAAATGGGGGCGACGTAGCCATAATTCTCAGAACGGGGGCAAGTTATGAAACCAATAGAAAATGGGGGCGACCTAACCAGAAGTTTTTCGTGTGGGGCCGACCTTGCTTTTTGTTCTCAGAATGGGGGCGTCTAAGGCATGGTCGGCCGAAAATTGGGGCGATCCAGGAATTAGCCGACAAACGCTGGCTACAAACGTCAGTTCATGTCCAATTTGTGTTCTTTGTTTCTGCCTGCGGTTCGGTCGGCTTCAATAACGGCATGCCGAGCGGGAGAGACAGCGCCACGTGGCAGGCATGGCGCCGTCTCTCCGCACCCACCAATGCATGTGCTCGCCAACGTTTCCAGTATGGCCTTGCGACATGTTAACACGATGAGGCAAGGGAGGCTGTCGGCGCCGCCACCGACGTGCCTGTTGTGGCGAGGAGCCGCCAAGGGACGAGAGNACAAACGCTGGCTACAAACGTCAGTTCATGTCCAATTTGTGTTCTTTGTTTCTGCCTGCGGTTCGGTCGGCTTCAATAACGGCATGCCGAGCGGGAGAGACAGCGCCACGTGGCAGGCATGGCGCCGTCTCTCCGCACCCACCAATGCATGTGCTCGCCAACGTTTCCAGTATGGCCTTGCGACATGTTAACACGATGAGGCAAGGGAGGCTGTCGGCGCCGCCACCGACGTGCCTGTTGTGGCGAGGAGCCGCCAAGGGACGAGAGATGGAGTGTGGACAGGCGCGGTGGAAGGTGGTGCTGAGAAGGGCTGAGGCCGGAAGTCGAACCGAGAGAGCAAAGTAGTGGAGGGCAGAGCAGAGCAAGATTCGTTCGGTGTGCCTAGCACCGGCGTCCAGGGCACCCCGGCACCGTTGCCAGCATGTCAGGCACGGTTGCATGGCTGCCATGGGCGCGCGTGCCGCGTGCCGTCCACCAAATCCCTCCACCATGCCTTGCGAGGCGTGCGTCGCGCGCTGTAACGCAGGCTCAGCGGGGCAGGCTGTGGCCGCCAGGCCACAGCCTGCCCTGCTTCCCACGTCGCGGGGAGGGCCACGCACACTCGCACACGTAGCCCAGCGTAGCCACTGCCGCAGCAGTGCATGCGCGTGCTATAAGCCATGATTGGTCCGACGGCCACGTCACCTGCGGCAGCTTTTCACTCGGATTTCCTCAACTCCTTGTGGCTCAGCTTTTGCCCTCGTTTCCTCTCTCCATGCATCGAGCCCGCGGCGGAGGTGGCAGTGTGCCACAGGTGCCTGGGCGGGTGTTGCGGCGAACGACGCACACGACTTCACGCAGGAGAGGACCATTCTGGTGCGCTGTGCATCACGTCTTGCTTCGCGTGCGTGTTTTGAGTGCGTGCGAGCGACAACCACCACCACCACCACCACCACCACCACCACCACCATCGGTGGCACAGGCAGCAGCGCCACTGCTGCTATGGTGCTGTCACGCGCGAGTGGGCAGAGGTCCACAGCAGGCGGTTATTCACATGAGGTGCTGGAGCCCGTGTTTGCCCAACGCTACATGAAAGAACCGCTCACTCGGTGCGTGTGCCTATGTGTGTGTGCGTGCGCGTGTGCCCGTGTGCCCGCGTGCGCGCGTGTGGTGTGTGTGTGTGTGTGTGTGTGTGTGTGTGTA
>SZWC01019924.1:16006-29884 GCA_023375785.1 Penium margaritaceum
CAGACAGGAGGATTCGTTACTGTCAAGCCATCGTGCTAAACAACGTCTACGTAACTAAAACTAGCGCAAACCAGCTCTACACGGCAGGTTTGCTTTGCTAAACAGTTTTTGTTTAAGGCTATTGATTAACACATTGCGAAACGGGTCCTGCCTTCTGAGAACCCAACACGCGACCGTCATGGTAGACTATTCCGAAAAGGTGAGTTCTCAGCCACACAAACGCCGCGAGATCAAATCACACATCACCGTCATCAGTTCAACCGCAGCCCTTACCACAAAAGGCCGCGACAAAATGCGAAACGGCTAGAATTCGTTTAGAAAAGAAAGGTAGTCGACTAAGGATGAAAATGCTCCGAACGACCAACATAAATTCTGAATTCTGTACAAAAGGAGGTCCGCAAAAGCTGAAAGGGGTTGTCTCTATCATTTTTCGAACAAGGTCAAACATGTTTTGAAAATAGTTCACATTTTAAAGATTCTTTGCATTTTCATGAAATGTAACATCAACATCAAACAAAAATTCTATGCTAACCATGTCTATGACCATATTTCTACCTACATCATATAGAAATCTACATCTACATCTATGTGTGTCTAGATCTATACCTATATCTATCTCTATATATATACCTATTTCTGCATCTATATCTATACTTATATGTATTTATCTATTTATATGTATAACCATACATACATATACCTTTACCTATACCAGATTCGATGAACATGTATATTTGTATTATTTTTTAATTATATTTGTATTTAGTTTCATAACTACAAATGCATCCACATCTACATCGATATTTAGATATCTTCATATCTCCATCTCTATGTATATCTATACATATTCAGACAAAGTTTTATATCTAAGCTAGAATTCATAATTGAAGACTACGTGTTTATGTATACCTAATTTTGTATGTATGTTTTCATTTTCATCTGGATATTTCTATATGTTTTAAAATTCATTATAGTACATCTAATTATTCAGTCACATGCCTTGATATGTATATAATTACTATTTCATCCATATGCATAAATCATCAGTTTCATTTGTTGTTGTATGTACCCCTTTTCTTTATTCATGAATGTCTACATGTTTTTATATGCGTGTATATGTAAATTACATTACATCCGTGGCTATGGATAAACAATTTATTTGTACAAGCACAGTTGAACTAGATTAATAAAATAACACATTCATCTTTTCTGCCTAAAAATATGGATTTGTCCACATTTCACGAAATCTTTGCTTGTGATTCTATGCATTTCAAAATACTTTGTATGCATGTATTTTGATCAACACAAATCGTTCACAAACTCTTCATTTTTCCATTCCTTATCACTCATTTATTAACTTTACGTTCAAAATTTCATTTTTTAGTTGTAATCTGTTATCAAAAAAATATAAAGATTCAATTATTACATACATTCATCAACGTGTTTCCATAATTCCTTTAGTAGTTTACATCAAAAACAAATTTCTAGGTTTCACAAGGTTTATATTAGATTTACATTTTGCACGTGAGCTAGGCTGATAAGGGCAAGTTTTGGCAGCTTCTTGATGTCAAGATTGATGTTCTGTTGGATTCAAAAACTATTTCTGATTATGTGTAATTACTCATAACAAAACTTAACAATCAATTGCAAGAGAATGGTTCTGCGAGAAAGCCACCGCTCTTGTCTTTTCTCCTTTTTCTTAGGCTCTTCACTTCTGCCTTCTTCTTGGTTGGTCAAGTGCTTGTTTCAACCTTCCACGTGGTCGCATCGCCATTCTAACAAGCAGTTGAAGGGGCCTAAAGTTTATGAGATTGGTCGGCCAATATCCACAGCTCATAAGATAGGCGAGAAAAATGCAATTTTACCAATGTTTTTGAAGAAGCAAAAAAGAATTTCCGGTTGATGTACGAGCACACAAAAATAGCCACAACATTAGATAGCACACAAAAATGGTTGCTCACTGTACGAGCATAGTAGAATGGCTACTTCCGAAAGTAGCACAAAAAAATGGCTAACATAAAAATGGTAATATGCTCGAAAGCACACAAAAATAGCCACCGCGTGCAGATGATGCCACGTAAGTAGTTGGCCCTCACAAAAATCTGATTGCTCGTCTACTTTGAAGTAGTCCTTTCTCTCTTTACAAAAAATGACTTAGTCTTAGTGTAGATTAAAGATGCATCAATCTCTGAAGTTAGAACAGGACCCTAACGATAGAAGTTCGCACCTCACAAAAAATCGCCTTCATCTCACTTTGTACTTAGATTTTGCCTCCAAGGGGAAAATGGTGTGTGCTCTTTCATGGGTGGCCATTTATGTGTGCTACCTTAGACACAAAGATAGCTATGTTTCTAAGGTAACACACAAAAATAGCCACCAATGAAACAGCACACAAAAGTGTCCACGTTGAGGCAAACTCCAAATGCGAAGTCAGACGAAAAAGAAATTCTTTTTGTGAGGTGCAAACGTTTTTCACTAGTGTCCTCTTTCTGACATCAGAGATTGACGAATCTTTTACCCACAATAAGACCAAATTGAATTTTCTTTAAAAGAGAGAAAATACTAGTGCAAAGAAGACGGGTGTCCATTTTTTTTGTGAGGGCTAGCTAGTTACGTGGCATCACCTGCACGCAATGGTCATTTGTTGTGCTTTTTTGCTGATGAAAAGTTTGCTCTGGCCATTTTTCTTTGCTACTTCAGGCGGTGGCTGTTTTTGTGTGCTCGTATAGTGAGGGGCAATTTTTGTGTGATATCTTATGGTGTGGCCATTTTTGTGTGCTCCTTCAACTACCGACCATTTTTGTGTGCTGCTTTAATAACGTTGTTAAAGTTGCATTTTTCACTAAGATAGGCCGTGGAGGCTTTGTGGCTTTTGAATGAGCTATACGAGCCCTCTCATCCAAATGCAGGCTTTAAAGAGGCCCTCGCGTCGAATTGCCCAACACGGTAACCTTGAAGAAAATGCAATTTTAGTAATGTTCTTAAAGTAGCACACATGATGGTGAGTAGCTAAACGAGAATGCAAAAATGGCTACGCCGTAAGATAGCACACAAAAATGGCCACTCGCTGTACGAGTACACAAAAACAGCGACTGCCTGAAGTAGCACACAAAAATGGCGAGTTCGAAAATGGCCACAAGAGAAAAAGCACACAAATATGGCCATCGCGTGCAAGTGATGCCACGCAAGCAGCTGGCCCTCACAAAAATATGGATGCACGTCTACTTTGTAATTGTACTTTCTACGGCTCAACTCATAAACATATCATTCTTACATCTATAGGGTGAGTTTATGGGTGGTGTATGAAATGTAACAATGACGAGTGCCATCGACATGAAAAAGGGCCAAGTTTTCATCGTCATTCCAGAACGTTTTTAAGAATAATTGAGAGGAAATTACCTAACCGCAAGAGAGAATCGTTCCAAATACATCCTTGTCAAAGTTTTGATGTCACAATCGGGCCGTTGGACATCAAAGATAAGTCAATGCGACAAAAGAAAGCCTTGGGCCCCGCTCTTGTGCAAACATTGTGGTTTTCACGGAAAGCTAGGATCAAGAAACCATCGACGTGAATTTGTGGAAATTTCTACAATCCTTTCTATTTTGCGATACTCAAATCTACATTATGTGTATTTTCTCACTTGCGATACCTCAATGACAGAGGCGAGACAACAATGTGGCTCCTCGCCGCATTTTCTTCGCAAACCATGGTAAAAACATGGCATTCAGGAGAAGGCAATGCCTAAGATAGGCTCTTCATACAACTTACAATACATATGCAAGGCCTCGCGTAGATGTACGTGGGAAAAGAGGCATACCACACAAATCTACTAAGTATAGAAATAACAAAAGATGTAAATGCATATTAAAACATCAAATGTTATGGATTTGGATATCAATATGGATGTGGATGTGGATACACATGTGGATATCAATATGCATGTATCTGAATAATCATGCATGTATGTATAGAAATACAAATAAAGACAAATCTAAGTGTTCAAAGTATATTTCTTATGGACATAAGAGAGATATTTCCTGGGTATATGGAAAGTGAAGGTACATGCACATCTACGTGTAGGGTTACTATGTGACCCTATGCATGCTTTGCGTACAACACCTGCCACTTGATTTGGGTTACATGGTAACCCTTTACAATCGTTTCGTTGTCAAAAGGTGTTGTAAGAAAATCGTAATTGGTGCAACCGTCATTTTTTAGACGTGTTCACCAATGACAGTGAAGCTTTTGGTGAATGTAAGAATTGAACAACCAGACTACAAAACTGTTGGCTTTTTAATTGGCAATGAGCCGGACATCACAGAATCCACCAAGAAATACCAATTACACGAAAATAGACATTACGATTGGGGTCCAGTCCCTACTGTTGTCATAGTTTCATGAATTTATCCTCCCTTGATGTCGCTCCTCCTTGGCCTCACCCTGTCTAATTTCACGGAACTGGTCGTCATGACAAACTCTTGAGACTTGTGAACCACGCTAAAAACAATGTCGAAATGTGATTGAAAGAATAGAAATTTAACCACCATCATAGAAGAAGGTAAATATATTGAATTTTGCCTTTAATTACATCATCTTGTTTTTCATCACATAATGAAACATTCACGATTCATACAAATTTGTCAAAGATCATGCATTTTGTGAAGTTCACAATAAACATGTGAAACTATCATGTCTTCAATACAAGAACAACACAATCTTATTTAAATACGTTCCTCATTAGATCAAGGCATGTCTATAAAAACAAAAGGTAGAAGAAA
Organism: Penium margaritaceum; assembly: GCA_023375785.1. Lineage (NCBI taxonomy): Eukaryota > Viridiplantae > Streptophyta > Zygnematophyceae > Desmidiales > Peniaceae > Penium > Penium margaritaceum. The sequence goes on from SZWC01019924.1 coordinate 20,786, forward strand.
TGCTTTTGCAGGCTCTTCTTCAACTTTTTGGTTAATTTTTATACATGAAACATAATTTCTACCACATTCGTTCAATTTTTTGCTGTGTTTTTTTAGCTTTTACATTCAACCAAAGTGTGGTACAATTGAATACAATTAAGGGTCGTCCAAGTACACTATCTTGGATTTACAAGCTTCTCGCATTCGCCCATTACACAGCATTTGGTGCGGAGAATCCAACGCTATGGTCACTTTGAAATTCAGTGTTTCAAACTGAAGGCTTCGATGAAGTCGACAGTCTCGTTTGACCGTCACATTGCACTGGTGGGACTAGCTCCTGATGTTTGCAACCCGTGACTGAAGTAACTCATTTCTCACTTCGCGTAGATGAAGCTTGGAGGATGTACAAGTGATGTGCATGCTTCACTGCAACCAACCACTGTCCATACATAGTGTGAGTTGTACCCGATGAAGGTGGTATTATATGTGTTCAAACCCAATTGAATGAAAAATGCTTTTGTGAAGAGTTGTGGACGAAATCTAGCATATCCTCAAGTAACTAAGGGAGAGTTTGCCTAAACCATACACAATGTTTTATGAGCACACACGGGCAAACAAAAAAACCTGTTTGAACGAGTGCTGGTGATAGTACCACAGTCCATTTACTGCTAGTTTGGCTTCCACTGACAAGGTATAGTCTCATGGAAAACCTTCCATTATGTGGTCTAGATTACAAGCAATGCTTTAGCCTCGCTTAAGAGATGTTAATATGATTACTTTTGCTTGGTTGCTATGTAACCAGATGCACGCTTTTCGTGCAACACCTGCCTCTTCTTTTTTTGTGTGTGTGGCTTAGTCTGGACGCTACTCCTACTCTTGCTTTGTTTTCCCCATTCGATAAGGGCGCTCGTGGCCAGAAGCGGGGAGTGAATTGGTGCTCTGATTTTGCTATTGAGTCTATTGTGGGGTTCCCAAATAAGCAACATCTGTTTGCTGGAAAGAAGGAATTCTAGCAATAGATTAATTAGTCCACCTTGCGCTCGAACTGGGTAGAACATTTTGTCCTGACGGTTTTTGCGCTTTCGAGACAAAATGGACTAAACAAAATAGTTGACAAAACAATCTTTTGATCGAATTCTTCTTCCCTTTTTTTTTCTATAGGGAGTTTGAACAGGTGTCAATGCTGGTCGTGGCACACGTCGAAAACGCAACAACTCAAAGAGATACTTTATGGGTAGTTCGAATGTTCAAAATTCAAGAGCATAAACAAAGCTCTTGGACTAACAGATTAGCACACTTCCACCTTCAGAAATAGCTTTGCCAAATTCTGTAACATATTACTGAAAGATAGAATAAATGGACTAAAGTCCTAGGGCGGCCCGGACTTTAGTCAAGGTTTTTGGACTAATTAGTCTATTTCCTGAGTCGTCCGTCGCCAAAACTATCTCATTTACGCTGGCATTGGAGGGAAAACAGTCATGTCTCTCGCGACTCACACAAGTGTCTTGCAGACCTAGACCGTCGGTTGATGGACTTGACGACCATGATTGCAGGAGTTGGAGAGTTCAATTTCTCGCTTGATAGTCTATTTAAGAACCCCACAAATGTCCGCGATGCTTTGGTTCTCAGGAGGCAACGCAACAACGGGTGTGCAAGCACTTCCAAAAGCTTTAGATTGCACCAAGACGATTTTCCACAATCAAAGACCCCCTCCACATTTCTCATGATCCTATTGCCTTATTTGCATACATGGCAAAGTTCCCAATGTTTGGGAATGGTCTTAACTGAAAATGAGGCAAAGATTTAATGTGAATGCCCGCTCTTAGGAAGTGCATTTTTTCCAATGTTCAAAAAAATGTTCAACTACATCCTCTTCACTATCTATGCTCGGAAAGGAATTTTTCATCTACCCGAAAAATTTGAAAATCGCACGCCATCCTCCAGGAGGGAGGCGCACTAGTGATGGTCGTTGACCAGAGTTGGATTGGTGTCTACAAAACAAGGGCTTATTTTTGTCTGTTTACACCCACAACAATTGCAGACACAACAGTCAATTCCCGCTTTCTTGAACTAGTTTCCTCATGATAAAAGAATTGCAAAAAAATCATAACGCACGCGCAAAATTGATGAAGGCGTAGACCTAATTGCAAAATCAAAACACCAATTCAGCCTAATGTTTTGTTACACTCATGGCTCATCGTGCGTGGCCTTTTTGGTTGTACCCACAACACATGCAAGTGACCTCTTGACTCCGGCAATATGCACACACCATCATTGCAGGTGACTAAACTGAAATAAAGCTCAAGGTGCACATGTGGTGGCCCAACCATCTCTGGTCCAAGATTGGCACGAGATCCATCATGTCGAGATGTGCCTGATAGCATAATGACTTGTTTCATCGTCTTGTGATTAGCATGGACTCATCAAACATTGGAGAGTGACACAAAGGGATACATGTACCCAGATACGCTCGTGGTCCATGTGGTTTTCTTCATGTTCACATGCATGTCTAGCTACGAGTGATTGTGTTCAGCATCGGGTTGCTGATCTTACAAGGCCATATTCTTGGTTATGCCGAAGTGTGAGAAAACTTTGGTGGAATTTTGCAGACCGTTTCGGGTTGACCTTTGGGTGGCAGCTGGGCCCCATATTGAGCCACTTTCATGGGTGGCCTGGTTGACCGGTTTCTATGGCCTTGCTCTCTTGTGACTCCTGATTCATTATTGTCAACTCTCGCTTACTTCACACACAAGGATTCTAATACCTTTTTGCCATAGCCTCGTGCATTCTCTTGCATGCTAGGCAGCTTAAGCTGACAGTTGGCACTACCTTTTGGTATCAAAAGGTAGTGCCAAAACTTTGTATGTCTACTCTACGGGTGCATTCCGTCATCGCGGAGCAAAGATACTCTAGTCTTGGCTCACAAGCCCACAAATCCATACACAAGCAGTCTGTAACTCTGCAACGACGTAGCTTCACAGCCCCGTAGCTCCGGAGCCCTTTCCTCAGAGGACATTGAGGCACTGTTGCCTCAGCCTTGTCCGGAGCTTTGTTGCTCCTCAATCTCGGCACTTAGCAACTCCACAATTGCTAAGGTGCAGTCCCGCAACTCCATAGCTCCTCAGTCGCGGAGCTTTTCCCCAAGTAGTCTCGGGGTACTGTTGCACACCCCAAAGCCGTGTGGTGGGTTTCTTCTTGCTCATGTCTTGTGAATTGAGGTGTAGCAGTTAGGCCATTTGCCTAAATGTCTTGGTCCCTGTGGTCAGCCTCTTGTACTACACGTAGCGGTTGTCGCAATTAGTTGTGACCTACCACTGTTCACGTGTTAGATGGCTTTGGGATCCTTGACCCCGGAGCTCACACCAACCACATGATTTCTTTCCGTTCCTTGTTTGTCTCACTTGGTCCTATTGGCTAAGTCCGATTTTTTGCACTGGCTCCAACCAAATCCTTCGTGTTCAGGGTGTTGTGATTGTTTGCTTCATTGGACCCAGAGGGGAACTATTTTTTCTTGATGTGCTGTATGTTCCTTCTCTTGAGTTGAGTCTTCTCTCTGTCATGAGGGTTGATGACCAGGGCATGGACTTCTCCTCCAGCTGTGGCATTGCCTCAGTATCCAATCACACTTACGATAGTTTCTTGCTATAGGGTACCCATTGTGATCGTTTCTTGTACTTCCCCTCCTTTGCACTTGCACCTGCCACCTCTGCCCATGTTCCTGCTCTCCTACCCCTAAACACACATAGCTGCTACACCGTTACATTTGCCACATTCAAAATGCTGCGATTTACATCCTGCTTTGTGTGCATCCTATTGATGATCTTGATGGTCCCATCTTTCCCATTCCATGTCCTACTGACTGCCTCAAATGTGCTCAGGGGAAATTGCATCGTTCTCCATTCTCCCCATCTGAGTCACGCACCTCCCATGCCCTTGACCTTTTGCATACAAATTTCATGGACCCCCTTCCCCGTAAAGCTTTGGATGGGGGGTGGTTGTTATGTCATCTGTCTCATTGATGACTTCTCTCGCATGTGCTGGGTCCTCAATCTCAAGAAAAAAATGACATCTGCTCCACCCTTGAGTCCTAGCTTCTCCAGGTTGAACTTTCTTGTGGTCACCATCTTTGTGTCTTTCATTGTCACAGTGGGAGGGGGAATTCATGGGACTTAAGACCCATTTCCTTACATTCTTTAGTGTTTGTATGGAGCCTACGACTTTCTACACGCCTCAACAAAAGAAACTTCTCTGAACGCTAGAACAAGACACTCGCTGATGGTATTTGCACCCTTCTCAGTTCCTCTGACATCCCTCCTCTCTTATCCTTTGAGGCCATGTCCTACATGGCTTGGGGCTAGAACCGTGTGCCCCATGGTCCTCTCCTGTGTCATAGCACCCCCTTTGAATGTTGGTTTGGGCATCGTATTGACCTGCATCTTGCTTGTGTCTGAGGATGTGTTGTCACTGTCTGGATCTTTGATCACCTTCAGGATGGGAAAGTCACTTCACGTGTACGCCTGTGGACCTTCCTCAGGGTCTCTGTCATGTCCAAAGCATGGCTCTTCTGAGATCTCGACCATGCACGTATTGTTGAATCAAGTGTCGCTCTCTTGTTTCAGCTTGTGTTTCCTCGTGACATGTTTCCAATTGCTCCACCCTCTTTCTTGTCCTTGCTTCATCAGCTTAGGAGGGGATGGGTATGGATCTGTCCCCGCCTCCTCTCTTGCAGGAACCCCTCCTTCTTCCGCTGGCACAGTCCTCTCTCCCTCTGTTCCCTCTTCTTCTCCCTCTTCTCCTATCACTAACAATCCCCAGAGCTCACCATCCGGTTCTTCCCCTAGGACTTCCCTAGAGTTGTCATTGGCTCCTTCTTCCTCCATGTCCTTTGAGTCCACGTCAGTGCCCCCCAGCACTCAGACACAACCCCTTACTGATTTCTCTTCACAGTTGTCCCGGCATGTCACTTATGACCCACCATTGATGCCTACTCTCTAGACCTGAGTGTCCATTGATGTGACAGAATCCCCTCCTATCTCCCATGTCTCTCCAATTGGGCCAGCGCCATACACTCGTGGAGGACGACTTTGCTCACTCACGCAACAATATTCTCCTCAATCATCCCAATCCTCTCAGCATTGCGCTTACTCTAGTGCATCCTTCACCGCAACTAGCTCTTTGGCAAGACCTACTGGTCCAAACAAATTCGGACTTGCTGTCAGTGTTGTCCACCCTTACTCACCTGTGGGATATGCCCTAATGGCCTACAAGTTCCATAGTTTCCTTAAGGCATCTGTCCCTAGCTATGTTGCTGCCTGTTTTGTCCTTCACAGCCCCTAGAGCCTACCATTGTTCGACAGGCTCATGAGGCGATCAAAGTGACCTCTCGGAAAAGGTCATACAAGAGGAGCTTGCCGCTTTTAAGGAACATGGGATTTTTAAACTTGTCGATCTCCCAACAGGTCGCAAGGTTGTTTTAGACTGTTGGGTTCTCTAGTGCAAGCTAAAGCCTGACGTCAAGGTTGAAAGGCTCAAGGCTATGCTCATTGTTAAGGGATTCTCTCAGGTTCCAGTCACTGACTTTGTTGAGACATTTTGCACTAGTCAGGAGTTACACCACCGCACGTGCTCTTTTGAGTCTAGTCACCTAGCATGACTAGGATTTTGAGTAGATGGACATGAGCAATGCGTTCTGACACGGATGAATGGATGAGGAGACCTACATGGTATAGCTTCCTAGTTTCACTAACGGTAAAAACAAGGTATGGTGGCTGCGTGAGGCCCTGTATGGGCACAAGCAGTCACCCACTATTGGAACATGGAAATCTTCTCTACTCTCAAGCTAGGCTACTACAACCATAGCATCGTCAACCTATCATTTTTTCTGAGCACACCCTTGGAATCCTTCATGGTTATTCTAGTCTACTTTGACAACCTCCTCATTGCTTCACCCTATCCTGCTACTGTGCAGTCAATGAAGTTCCTCCTATAGTCCACATACAAGATGAGGGACTTGGGTCCGACTCAAGTGTTCCTTAGCATGGAACTTGAGCATGACCGCCACCATCGCATACTACATGTAAATCAGGCTGTCTACATAGACAGCCTGGGGGAGTGCTTTGCCTCCTTATTGACTGGCACCCCGACTACGTCCACACCGATGACTCAAGTAGATCAGCTCCTCCTAAAATCACTTAAGACGTCCCAGTTTGGAGGAATTGTCGATGTCACCAACTACCGTAGTGTGGTCAGGTCTCTGATACATCTCACTACTACCACCCGAGAGGATGTGGCCTTATCAGTCAACTTCCTAGCTCAGTTCTCCCAATAGCCTTGTCGGAGGCACCTCGAGTAACGCTATGTGTTGTTTGCTATGCGCTGTCCACAGTGCATATAGGGCTCTCTTATAGAGCACAATCATCCGTGGTCATCAACGAATACCCTGATAGTGAATTGGCTCATGACATAGATGCTCGTAGTCGCACTGACTATATCCCTCTTGTTTGTGATATTGCTATTTCTTAGATGAGTGGAAAACATGGATGCGTTGCACGCAGCTCAAGTAAGATGGATTACGTAGTGCTCGGTGTTGGTATGTATGAAATTGTGTGGCTGCCTTGCCTGTTGTAACAACTTTGTGTGCCCATGTACTGCATCACACTACGCTGCGACAATCAAAGCACGAAGGCAATCGGTGAGCATGATGGCATGCATCACTCGCGTAGTAAGCACATCAATGTTTAGCATCACTTTGTGTTCAAGCACGTTGTCGCTGGAGAAGTTAAGGTTACCTGGTCGATACTCATCGTCAGCGTGAAGACTTTCTCACTAAACATCTTAGAGGTGGGATGTTCAAGGCTGTTGTGCATGCTATTGGTCTGTTGCATGCACGTGATACTTCTGGTTGATGTATACACGCCTTGTCAGTTGTTATTGGTGCAGCTTGGTACTGCGTTGCTCTCAGTGGTGTGTTGGGTGTTTGTTGGTGGATCATCGGGGAGTGTTGGATGTACCTGTATGACATGCAAGTGACCTCTTGACTCCATCCATATGCACATACAATCACTGTAGGTGACCAAACTGACATGAATATCAAGGCGCACATGCAGTGGATTGAGCATCGCTGGCATCTCATCCAAGATTGGCGCGAGATCCATCATGTCCTGATGTACCTGAGAGCAAAATTACCAGTTTCAGCGTGTTGTGATTACCATTGACCGATCTAACATTGAAGAGTCACACGCAAGGAAAGATGTACCCAAATGTGATTGTGGTCGATGTGGTTTTCTTCATGTCGACATGCATGTCCAGCTATGAGTGATTTTGTTGAGCACTGGGTTGCTGATCCTACAGGGCCACACTCTCGGTTATACCAAAGTGTGAGATAACTACGATGACATTTTGCCAACCGGTTTGGTTTGACCCTAGGGTGGTGGCCGGGCCCCATGTTGAGCCACTTGCGTAGGTGGCCCGGTCAACCAGTGGTTATGATCTTGCTTGCTTGTGAAACCCGTTTCATTGTTTTCAACTCTCATTAGCTTCACAGAGAAGGATTCTAATGCCTTGCCGTTGATACCACCATGGCATACTACGCTCTATTTCATGCTCGGCGGCTTAAGCGGACAGCTGGCACTACCTTCATGACTTCCAGCCTTTTATGTTGGTTGGCCAAGGGAAGTTTGGCCAACTTCTTGAAAACCAAAGTTTTTACTCGGACACCTTTGACAAGTTTGAAAAAACATGGGCAAAACCATCACTGATTGTATCAATGCTTTGGTACTTTTTTTTGGTTGCAATGTTTCGTAGTTTTTATGTATGTTACGAGCTAAAACTACCTACCACTGGGCTCCCTTCTGAGAGCTGCTACTTCAATCGACTTCTTGACGTCACTAGACTTTTAGAAAGATGTGCCTCCATATTTTCCAAACCCCCAACTTCTTGATGGAGTTTCTCAAAGCAGCCAGTCACCACATGGCGTTGTACGCGTCAGTCGATTCAAACACCCAAGCCTTCAAGTATACCTCATTCTTGTTTTATGCTATTGTGTACATGCATTCAAAAGTTCTCCTACTCATCATTGAAGAACACTTCAGATTTAAAACTATCCAAGTTCCACAATTCCTTCATTTGTGGTCTGTTCCATTCCTTCTTCCTCTGAGCCATCCACGTTTCCCTCATCATCAGCACAGACAATAATACTTAGATGCAAGCATCCAATGGTTGGCGATCCCAAAGCCACAATCCATATTGTGGTAGCAGGAGGCGGCAGTTGAAAAAAACCTTGTCTCCAATGGAGATTGACGAAATGAATTAACGTGACAACAATACATCTTGGAATTTAAGAAAGTGGGCTCATTTGGCTCGACAATTGGAAGCGGTCGTAACATACCAAAGAGGGGAGAAGTTTTAGATTAGGATATGGATTTGGAAAACAGCAATGGGAAGAAGTAGACGATGAAAACATTGTCTAACAAGAAATTTGGCACCGACCGATAACACTTATGAATAGTTTTCTACATTATAGACAAGGGTTCCTGAGATCCCAGCATTTGACTAGGGGTACAAAGACAACCAACCGATGATGTTATCATGGGTGAAACCAATGGGTTGTAAAACTTTCAAAATGATACCGGCGCTTCTTGACATGGGAGCTTCTTAAACCTTTGTAACTACCAAGATTGTTTGGAAGCTGAGGTTGCAAACCAAAGTACGGGTTTCTGAAGGAAAAAACTGTTGGTTGAAGACTGCACATTCGTCTACTTTATGAATCACTCCGTTACTGAACTACATGGTGTAATCGCCTAGAGACTTGTCTGACCACTGACCATGATATCATCCTCGAAAAACACTTCTTGTACAGGTACAATTGGCAAGTGGACAAGAGAAGCAGAAATCGTACATGAGTGTTTTGGCAGAAGGTGAAACCTACCTCTGATTGAATGATCCACAAAGTACAGGCGATTACGTGAAGAAACAAAGGTGGAAGCAACAGAGGATTGTAGCAGCCAGAAGATGACACCCACAGCGGATATCTTTGGACGTGGCCAAGTGGTATCTGTGATGTGGAGCTCAAGTGTGGCTATTTTAGTGGAACTAAAGGAAGGAGAGAGAGAGAGAGAGAGA
>SZWC01019924.1:31000-43464 GCA_023375785.1 Penium margaritaceum
CTTTTCACTTGAACCCACTTTTGCAACATGCGATTATTGCAACATTGGAGCATTCTGGTAGGAGTACAATCTTCTGTAGAATTTTGTGACAGGAAGACAAAACAGCAATGGAAATTAAGCTTCTCATAAACGAGTCAACAGATAGGCATCACATCCTGTTGAATCATTAACATGACATTTCTACCTTTTAAGTTCTCAGACGATCACAGACATGATGAATAGGAAGTTTTAATGTAACTGGGCTGACTGGCGTGAACCAAAATGATCGGGCTTGAGTCTAGAAATCACAGTTCACCCATGTTGTCACAGGTGGCAGAGAAGATCAAACCGGCAAGTGCACATGCCGGAGATAGAGTCATGAAATCTGTGGAAGAATGTGTAGCGTAGTGTGTGGAAAGATCTGTGGCATGCACATTTCAGCCACATTTCCTGCCATGCCACAGACTAGTGAGTCTGGACCACCGTCCTTGTGGTCCTTGCCAAAGTCAACAACCAATCGAGAATGACCGTGGTGGGCTTGCTCCATGGACTTTGTGAGGGAGAATCCAAGCACGCAAACAGAGCAAAGAAACACACTTCCACGGCTACGATTAGAGTGGGCTCTAATCAATATCTTCAAGTTTTTTTTCTAGTTTGTTAAAGTTCTAGATTGGTCTATACATCTTCCCCGAGTTTAATGAAATGCCTTTTCAAGGATACCTTCATGAAAAGATGTGTGATTCTATGTGGTAATGCGGTTCGTTCTTGAGTGCTTCCACAATTGTCTTATGCAAGTACACTTGGTGCCAATTCCAATTCACACAAGTGTCCCTCCATTAGAATGCATGTTTTCTTTTCTACCTTGTACCCATGAAATGCTTGTTATGTTGCTCGCATAGCACTTTTGGCCATGAAATTTCCAATGATTGCAGGTTTCTTTTAAATGCCTGGAGGTTTTGGAACCCTCCATGCATGGACCGGATATTAATCCTTCAAAATGTCTCCCTTTCTATAAAAACAATCACGACGAAGTTAGCATTTTGATGTTTCCAAGGAATTTTTACGATTTTTGAGTTTTTTAAAAATGAAATGTCAACAAGAAATAATCATTTTATGGTACCCATTAAGGATTCTTTCTCTGAGAGGCTTGGGTTGAGGGTATCAAGTGTGACACCAAGCACAACATAAATGGTGAACATGTAGAAGTTGCGGAGCAAAATACAAAGAAGGAAAATGAGACGCTTGAATGATTTGTAATCATGAGTACATGTTTTTTCATGAGAATAGTAAAAAATGTTGAGCATATATGTGAAAGAGCATAAACAAGAGTGAGGCATGCATGGGGTCTTAGGTGCTTGAGTCGAGCAAAGTGTGCGATGCCGCATTGAGAGTGGTTGCTTTGAGAAACTCCGCCGAGAAGCTGGGGGATTTTGAGAATTTTTAGGTGTGAAGTTATAAAATTCCAGCGCTTTCAAGAAGTCAAGTGAACACTATCAAAACATCAATACGGTTTGTAATATTTTTGCAGACACTTATGGAAAGTTGTCAAAACTGTCATAACCTACTAGACCAGATTGCAAGAGGTGAGGAGAGTTGGCAAAACTTACCACGGCCCATCGGTGAGGAAACATACTCCCTCATGTTCCAGGGAAGTGCTTGCTTGGATCATGGTAGAGTTTGAGTGGAGTTAGAGCTTGAGTCGGCTAACATGGAACACCGGGTGGACAGCCATGCTGTCAGGTTTGTGGAGCTTGACAAAGACAGGTGTTCACATCTACTTGATGAAAAACAGCCTCAACCAATTAGGGTTGAGCTTTGCAAAATCATTTCCTCACAAATTGACGTATACCAAGCTAATTATGACATAATTACTGACATGAAACTGATTGTCTCTCCAATACCTTTCGGCAGCATGCTTGTTTCTTCTTGAGTCCTTGCAAGTGTCTGGTGTGTCTCATCCCATATTCTTCAAAACTCTTCCCACCAGATATTGAATGCCGGTATGTTGTTTGACCTTTGTAGTCTTGCTGGATTTGTGAGTGTTTTCCATAAGCAATCTCAAAACAACTTTACCCGTTGCTGCACAGGTCGCACGATTTTATGCAAGCTAGGCGTTAGGTGGCTCGACAACCCTGTTGGTGAAATGTGGCTTACACAGGGTTCAGAGCAGTTTTTTTAGCATTTGCTTGGTGCACTCAGTCTGCTCGTAAGTTTGGGAACTCAAAGGCTGTCGATAGTTGGGTCAGACTGTCGTAGTGAGTCAATAGATCCTTCCAAACTCTGTTGGTGAGCCTTCCATCTTTGCCTAATGGTATTGGAAGAGGAGATGACGTTGTTTAGGAACATCTAAACTATTCCCTTGGTGGGGAACATTGTCTCTGTCAAAATGAAGTGTGACATCTTGGAGAACTTGCCAAGAAATATGGGTATTACGTCAAAATTCTCTCTGGATGGTTAAACCCATCACAATTTCCATGGAGATGTTAAACCATGACTCCTTAGGTACCAGTAGCATTTGAACCAAACCCGGAGGTCTTATTCATGTTAAATCATGGCTTTGACACATACTATACATCTTGAAGGAGTTTATAGTGTTGGTTTTTATCTTCATCCGCTAGTTGAACTAATGATTTCCTTGAGAATTTTGTCTTTTGACAAATTCTTTGCAAGAACTTGTGTCATGAAACTCCTCCATAAACATTGTTTTTAGCTTATCATTGGGTGGTTTTGTGACTTAGAAAGTGAATAGTCATCTCCATCAAGGATCATCAAACCAAAAATGTGTTTTTTTACACCACTGTATTCCTCATAACGTCTTGCAAACAGCCTCAGAGGCACGTGCCTAATTTTACATGTAATGTGGTGATTGCAACAATCAAATCTGGTTTCCCATTTGAAGAATCTGTTATATATTTTTTCCCAGGTTGGTACTCAATGTCATGATTGAAGTTAGACTTGAGGAAGTCTATCCATCAAAGTTTTCAACAACCCACATTTTGCTACCACTTTAGATGTATTAGTGTGTTCTTTTTATTACAAGAGAACGTTTTCTGGCATTCCAAGTACCTATTAGCTGTTGAGCTAACAAACCTATAGCAGAGAAGTTACGAAACCAAAGATATCACACAGGCTCTTTCACCTTGTTCCTTTACTCGTGTGTGTTGTGCATCCAAAGTATAATGAGGTAAACACTCCTATTCTAATGTTGCTAATGCCTTAGCATCACATCTCAAGAAGAGCTCAGATTTTCAATACTCAAGAAAGAATCAAGTAACGGTTGATTGATGAGCATGCAATACACATGATTTTGTAGGTATGTGTGTCTGGTCCCAAAACTCAAAAGCACATTCCTGAGCATTGAGGTCAGCCAGACACATCATCAATGGGCTTGCGATGTGGGATTGACACATAGGAGTGTGAATCACTCTCCATTGCTCAATAAGAGTACATCGCTCTGTCAGAACAAAGCAAGGAGACAAAGTGGCTGCACAGTTTGTTTGCAGGAATGAAAGAAACACAGAAGGAAGAAGTCGTGGTCCATGTCAACAGCAAGAATTCCATCTCCAATGGAAGAGCNTGTGTGTCTGGTCCCAAAACTCAAAAGCACATTCCTGAGCATTGAGGTCAGCCAGACACATCATCAATGGGCTTGCGATGTGGGATTGACACATAGGAGTGTGAATCACTCTCCATTGCTCAATAAGAGTACATCGCTCTGTCAGAACAAAGCAAGGAGACAAAGTGGCTGCACAGTTTGTTTGCAGGAATGAAAGAAACACAGAAGGAAGAAGCCGTGGTCCATGTCAACAACAAGAATTCCATCTCCAATGGAAGAGCATGATTTCATCTCCTCGTGTATAAATCACATCGAAACCAGGTGCCACTACTCTCACAATCTCATCAAAACGGAGATTATAGACATGGAGTACGTCTAGATCAAGAAGACAATTACAGATTACATGAACAAGCTACTTGATAGCAACTAGCACTCTGAAGGTACCCAAGGGATCAACATGGTAACTGTGGAAGATGAAGACTTATGGCTAAGAGAATTTTTGCAAGAGGAAATGTAGAAAGAAATGAGTGGACCATACATAACCAATCATCTCACCCCTGAAACTGTAAATCGACAAGTGTATTGGGAAGTTAACATATCAGTGAACATGGAATTCTAAACAAACATAGAAATTACATATTATTCATAATAACCTACAACTTATACGAGGAATGCATGTATGGATTGTAGTGACATGAATCGATGTTGATGATTTTAAAAAAATGGTTGCATACAGGAATACATTTTTGTATACACCAATTGTTTAGTGTATAAATTTAGGGTAATTAACCATAGCTCGAGTGTGCAGGCGTAAAAGGGGGATTTTTTTGGCTTGTGATGCTCCTTTTCCACTCTTGCAGTGCGGACAGGTAGAGGACAGGTCACGCATGTATTACTCCTTTGGAGTAAGTCCCCTGCCTTGTCTGGATAGGCCAGGCATGCGTTTCCCATTGTGGGTATGTCCCCTTGGAGTATTGTAGAAGTTTTTGTTGGGTTTCTAAAACAAACAGCACCTTGCTACTACCTTGCTCATGTCTTTTATCACAAGAATTCTACCTCTCACGTAGATCAATCCAACGTGGCAATAATCGTTTTCTACACTCGTGAAGTGGAATGACTTCACATGCACCATCCTTGCATTCTTTAGAAAGCTGAACAAGAATTCTGATGCATGGCATAGGCTCCAATTCCTCTGTCAACAGTATGGCATAATATACATGGCATTTATGCAAAATCATCACCTGCAGTCACCTCATCTCCGATGAACCATGTTTTTCCTACAACAGCCTACAACAAAACATTCAGTGAGCCATTCTAATACTTTACATCCTAGAGGACCTTCTACGTGTGATCCCTGAAAATCATTGCATCAACAGCGCCAACTACAATGCTCAGATCCAATGGCTGGAAAACCCCAAGCCAGAATTTCCATCATGGAAAAAAAAAGTCACAGTGGTTTGAGTCCTCATATCTGATTAACTTTGATTTCATCAATCAATACCACCAAAAACTGTACCAGACTTGAAACAAGCCAATTCAAGTTTCTTGCAAGTTTGAGAAGTGACAACAAGAGGAAGAAAATGAGGGGAGCCATAGAAAGAAAACGAGGTGCTACGAAATGGTCGAGGGGAAGAGTAGACTGCAAAGTTCCTGCCTGAACATTTTGCGCCAACTGATCGCCCATCTGAACAGCTTGGACCATCACAGACAAGGGTTCCTGAGATAACAAAGGAGGAAAACCAACCATATAGGATACTGCTACTGGTGGAACCGAGGGGTTGCAAGAGCCATGACATGGTAACTGTAGTACTAAGTGGAGGAGATTCCCACCATTTTGTTGGTAAAGAATGCTTTGAATGCTGGTTTTGCAAACCAAACCAAGATTCTCTGAAGGAAAATAACTGTTGAATAAAGACTACAGATCAATCTCATTATTAAACCGCTTCGACCGCAGGTTGGGTAGTTGCATGATGTAACTTTCTTGAAGACTTCCACAATGAGTGACATAACAATATTTTCAATGGAGATTTCCTATTCAGACACAACATCTTAAGTTGATTTCTCCCGTAGGTTTTTGCATAAAAAAAAAACTTCAGAAAGCAACTCCTATTGCTGCTCAAGTTACCCATAACATAGCGACGGTTGTGGAAAGCAGTAGAAGAAGAAGCACCATACAAATTCACAGCAACTACAACCTAATGCATGACGCTGATGTCCCTGGATGTAGCAAAGCGGTACTTGCTATGCAAAGGTGGGACGTGGCTACTTCACGTGGAAGAAAGAGACAAGAGTGAGATCACTAAAGATAAATCCACAAAAGCATCCTCATCAACCTTGACACTTGAGAAGTTAACAGCCATTTCAAAGGAGTTTGCAAGGGAGGGATTATAAGGTGTATTCTATGAAAAACTACACCATCAATCAATTTTGTAACACAATACTGATTATCAGATAGAATTGAAGCTGCGCAGCAGATCGCTGGTCATGGGTGGATATCAGATGAGCGACCATGGGCTAACCAAGAAGAGAAAAAACCCGGATGAAATGGTTGCTCTTGGGCTCATCGGGACATCCACGTCACCGTATGTCACACCCGTAGTTTTCATAAGACAAACATTTTGTGAATGGCAAATGTGCATGGAATACATCACATAAAATGATACTATCATCAGTTTTTGTGAAAACAGCTAATGAGGTTGCGTTCTGTGTCATTCATGATGGTGTGTGGCACTCCGTGCAGCCACACAATTTTATGGAGAAACAATGTCAATTTTTCTTCACCGTTTACGGTAGTTGTGGGAATGAAATGCACCAGTTTGAAAATTCTTTCCACTACAATGATGATGGTGCCATATCCGTCCAGAGTGCTGGGTAATCTTGTCACGAATTCCATGTTGATATTGATCCACATTTCATTGGAACAGGGAGTGGTTGGAGCAGTCTTTGTGGCCTTGTGCGACAAGATTTTTCCATTGACAGGTGTCGCATGGCTTGCAGAATGTGACCACATTGGCCTGCATGTGAGCCTATCAATTTTAATTTTATAGCGTCTTTAGTGTCATTTCCCTGTCAAAGTTTCGGCCTGGATCGGTGTCTTGGAACTCCTCCAATAGCATCCTTTGAATCTCCTTGTTTGGTGTGACAACTTGGTGAGTGCATGGTTGTCACCAATAGGATTTATTGAGCCAGAACATGGTTTTTTTCATACCCTCTAAACTGTGCGTAACCGTTTGTGGACAGCCTCATGGGGTATGGGTCTCTTTTGATGAGTACCATACTGATCTTATCCATCAATTCTAGTTGTCGACTTTGAGCAGCTAGAGGATCTGTTTCTCTAGGTTGGTAGTCCATGTCATAGTGGAAGTTGGACGCGAGGAACTCCATCCATCGAGATTGTTGACGGTTCATGTTTGGCTGAGTCTTAACGTATTTGAGTGTAAGATGGTGTGGATGATACATCTGCAGTCCAGATAGCGTTGCCAGGTTTTGAAAGCGTGCATAACCGCTGATGTTTCTCTTTCATGAAAACCATAGTTTGGTTCTGGCCCGTCTACTTGTATTGATACATAAGCAACCGGCTGTTATCCACCTACATTATCTTGGAGAATAATGGCTCCATTTTCCCGATTGGATGCGTGAGTTGCCATTATGTAGTCCACCGTTGGATCTACCAATAATAAGGTTGGTGCTGAGGTCAAAGTGCTTCCTA
The DNA here is from genome assembly GCA_023375785.1 of Penium margaritaceum. Taxonomy (NCBI): domain Eukaryota; kingdom Viridiplantae; phylum Streptophyta; class Zygnematophyceae; order Desmidiales; family Peniaceae; genus Penium; species Penium margaritaceum. The sequence continues at coordinate 38,245 of SZWC01019924.1, forward strand.
AACAGATAAAGGATTAATTTTTCCTATCCCTCTAGTTCCACTTGGTGGTTTTACATATGAGATCGAAGATAAATGCACGTACCCATAAATAGTCATTTATGAATCGGTGGTAGTATTTTCAGAAGCCAAAGAACACCTGGACATCCCAAACATTGATCGAAGTCAGCCAAGTAGTGACCGCCTCCACTTTCTTCATGTCAATGGTTGTTTTTCTGACGTCGATGATGTGAACTCCATTGAACGGTGACCGTATTCACAATTTTAGAGTCTCTCATAGAATTTATCTCTTTGTAAGATCTCAAGAACGTTTTGGAGATGTCCATAGTGCTCCTCCAGGGCGGCTGTACACAAGGATTTCAACGAGATACATGAAGACAAATTCATCAAGGTGTGGCCACAAAATATTGCTCATGGATGCCATACATGCAGCAGGGATGTTTGTCAGTCGGAAAAACACAACCGTGAACTCAAAACGCCCATGTCTTGCATCGAAAACTGTCTACTAGATATCCTTATCAGATATGCGGATCTGATGAATCGTGCTGCATGAATCAATTTTGGTTAAAATACTTGCCCCACGGAGTTTGTGAAAGAAGGGGATAGCAATTCTTCATGGTGACATTGTCAATGCTTGGTGATCCATGCTCATCTGCATCTTGCTAGTTTTCTTTATTAGAAAAGGCATGGGTGCGGCGAAGGGTGGTGTGGAAGGCCTAATGAACCCCTATCCAAGAATTCAATGCAGGTGTTCTTTGAGCTTTGTCAGCTTGTTGTCACTCATTTGATGGTTCCATTAATCTCCTTTTTGGCTTTAGGTGTATCTGGTGATCGAATCTACAGTGTGGAGGCAACTCTCAAGGCAGTTTTTTGGAAAAATTCCTTGAAATTCCTTGACGAGGGACACAAACTCCTCCAGAATGGCTAAGAAATGGTGAGGTGTCAAGGCCAATGAGGATGGCTTCGTCTTTTCTGTTGCCGTGATTTCCTCTTCTTCCCCCATGTCTATGCAGACTAGCCACATTTGCAGTCCATGTTGCGGGTATCACTTGGCCTTGTCCAATTGTAAAAACTGCGTACTTTGTTTTGCAACTATTGGAAATTCTACTGCTGCTTTCTCATCTTGTGCTTCCTGTGACAACAACTAAAATGTGGGTCACTCAATCAGAGGCAGGTATCTTTCTTGTACCGGAAATTGTGACGTAGAGTCCTCCATTACTCCAGTCTACCTTCAGATTGTGTCGATAAAGGAATCTCGCCTGAGGATGATTTTGTGGTTTCTCATTAGAAAACCCCTCTTGACCATTACAATGTGCAGATCTCTGATTTTTAGCCGGAGTACTTTGTGAAGTGGACGGATCTGCATATGCCCATTGACAGTTTTTCCTTCAAACACCCTTGTTTTCATGTGCAAACCTAGCTTATGAACCATGTTATTACTGTCAGAACTATGAGAGGCTCCTCCATCCTGTAGTACCAGTACCATTCTGTAACTTTTACAACCTCTCCATTGTACTTGAAGTATTGATGGTTATTCTTCCTTGTATCTCTCATCAAAATTTGTAATCTCAGGAACCGTTGCTTGCGGCAATGTGAGTCATTCAGAGCAGCGATGAGTAGGCACACCCTTTTTTGACCAAACAGGAGGTTCACCGTCTACTCCCACCCTTTGCTGTTTCCTGAATCCTCATTTTTTATCCACGGCTTCCTCCCCTTTGTGGCCTACTACTACCATTTTGAATTTTTCATGAGATACGCACCGACTTTCCTCAATCCAAGCACAACCATTAATCACATCTACTGACTGAGTCTATCTCCACTGGGGACGAGTTTTCCACTGACTGTGACTTTCCTCTGGCACAATATGGCTTATGGATTTGGGATTGCATGCTTTTGGATTCCTGTAATCAAGAATTGTAGCCAGAAATCAAGATGTGATCAGCTTTTGCAATCATTCGAGGAAGGTCGTCCTGAATATCAAGTATGGCGATTGCTCGCCAGATGTCGTGCATAAGGCCAGTTTTGTATAAGAAACAGAGTTAGATGGGGATGAGTTCATTGCCAATGAACATTTCATGGAAATACCACATAAATTCTACCACGCTAGACTGCGGATACAAGTGTTGAAGCTTGCAATATGCGTCAGACTTCTCATTCATCTTTTCAAAGTGTGCAAGTATGGCGTGCGTTAATTCTGTTCAGTTTCTGGTGGATTCAGTGAGTTGTGCCACGTTGGATTAATCTGCTCAAGAGGTAGAGCTCGTGTGGTCAATGATGTGAGAGCATTCACTTCAGCCATTGATCCAGCTCCACTGGTCTTTTGCTGCTATTGGATGGTCTTCACACCAGACCACCAACTTAGAGTAGTGCTGCACAAAATTGAAACCACCAGATCCATGTTAATTCTATCGTTTTCAACCCTGCAGTGGTGAAGTAAACTTATAAACTCGTCAGCCAAATCCAAATTTTGGTCCCTTTGAATGAGTAACATTGGTCAACTTAGGACGTGCTGGTGGAATTTGGGGCTCACTCAAGAGTTGTATGTTCCTCTCAATCAGTATCCTTCCTTGTGCGCATGCATTTTGAGGCTCCTCCATCACCGTGTTGATGTTTTGGAGTAATTGGTGTTGAGGCTCTTGAGTCTCGATAGTTACTAGTATAGGTTTTCATTAGTTTGAGCTTGTCGCCCAGTGCATCCCATCTTTCCAGGTTTCATCTCAGCAAGCAGCTGCGGAGGCAGACGGTTTGCCAAGCATGAGGGGTTCGTCACCGGACTGGCCGACGGAGCTGTCCATGTTGTGCCATTCACTACAAAGGTTGAATCTATTTCATGAATTTCCTGGAGAGTTTCATTGCCTGTGTGCTGCTGATCCTCCATCATCGGAGTCTTCACAGGTTTCTACTACTTGTTGCCAGGTGTGCTTGCTGCATTCACCGTCATTGCTCAAAATTCTGAAAACTCCTTGATGGTGGGGATGCATTGAAAACTCATGCAAGGTTGTCGCCTTGTGGTTGATGCATTGGGTGCCGCTCCAACGCCATTGCGCTCTAATACAAAGTTTTGTGCCAAGCACAGTGTTTATGGTTCACAGGGATGAGATATGAAACAGAATATGCTTAAAAAGAATTGGACAATTATATCAAATATGTTAAACAGTGAGTGTACTTCGATGAGAAGTGATGGAAACATTGGAAATATGCATAAAATAGCAAAAAGTGGAATGAGGAATATCTTGGGTCTTGGGTGCTCGAGTCAATAAACACTTGTGACGCTACGTCGTGAGTGGTCACTTACAAAAACTCCACTGCAAAATCAGGTGGTTTTGGGATTATTAAGGCACGACTTTGGAAAATTCTAGCGCCGTTGAGAATTTCAATGAAAAACATCAAAACATTGTAGCGATTTGCAACATTTCTGTTGACCATTCTTGGACGTGGTGAAATATGCCAAATCTTGTAGAAACAGAACACCAAAATTCGGGGCATGTGGCAAAAATCCCTAGGAAATTTATGTTGATTGGCCAGGGACCAATTGGCGTAAAAGTTATATGGTCGTCACTTGGTTGGTCATAACCATAATGACAAGAAGATCCACTTTCTGAGTTTAGGGAATCGTGTACGTTTGGGATGAAACACCTCATGTGTTCTATTTCACAAGGTTCTTAGAGGTTTGAGCACTTTCCAAAACATTTGATAGAATCATCATGAACCATATGGATCTTTAGATACAGCTCAATTGACTTCTTGACAGTGCTATACAAATTTTACACAGTGTGGAACACTATGTTTCACAGAGGACCAAAGAGGATTGAAAGAAGTGGGAAAATTGAGTTCTTTGTGATAATCAGTAAGTGTACTCTGAAGAAAAGTGTCAATTTTTTTTAGCACATATAAGCAATAGCATAAACATGCATGAGGCATACTTGGGTTATTGGATGCTTAGGTTGAGTGGCGCATGCAATGCCGCTTCATGGAAGACACCTTCAACAAAATCCATGGAGAATTCAAGAATTTCAATCAAATCGAGGTTTGTGTTGATAGAAGTCGATTGAATAGTGTCAAAAGATCAATACGGTTTACCAAGGTTCAGTTGAAACTTGTGGTAAGTGGCCAAATATGTCAAAACATTCCAAATTGGGAGACCAAACGTCTGGGTAGCTGGCTAAAATTTCATCGGCTGAATGTCATAAAAACCTGGAGGTCTGTCCATTGTAAGCTGTGATTGTAAGAACAGAAATTCCTATGTGCAGAGTTTAGGTATTTGTTTATGTCAGGGAAACAATATTTCACCCCACTTAGCCACCACGAGACAAAGTTCCATGCTGGCTAAGATTACCTTCCATGTGTTCATTGACCTCCCATAGGTTGTAGCAGAGATCAAGCTGTCGTGTGATGCATCATTCCCCAACCACTTGAGGAGATGATTTTTCATTTTTCATTGTAGGTCGTATCCCAAGACACATTTGAGTGCATACTCTGTGCCCTCATCTGCTTTGATAGGTAGTGGCAGATGCATGTCCCTACTGGGAAAGTGCTCGCTAGGGTCCTGGTAGACTTGAAGTCAGCTGACAAGGAACACTGGGTGGATAGCCATGTCCTACGATAGGCAGATGTTTGTGACAAGATGTTTTCACATCTCTTCATTTTTAAAAAGAACCAACCACTTAGGCTTGATCTTTGCCTGATCCTTTCTTCACAGTCTAACTTTCGCCGAGCTGAGTATGAAAAGATCACCGAGTTCAAATATGATGTCTGTCTGATGCTATTTAGTTGCTCATTTCATCACTTCTTGTGTCTTGGAAAGTGTCTAGCGAGTCTCATCCCAGATGCTCAGGAAGTCTCACTGCTGGATTGTGACTATTGGTGTCTTGCTTCAAATCTTCAAACCTGCTGGAGTTGCAAGCAGTTTTCTGTAAACCATTTAAATAAAACATTTACCCATTTCCTTGAGATAGCAAAGCTACATGCGACCTTGGCAGTTGGTAGTTTAAATGTCCAGGATGTTCCATGTGTCTTGCACAGTGTTTGAAGTAGTTGTACAAGCATCTTATTGATAGGCTCAGTCTACCTGTCTGTCAGGGGATGGAAGGCCGTGTATAGGTGGATCCGGCTACCTTAGCAAATCATCATCTCCCACAAAATCTGCCAGTGAACCTTCCATCTCTATCGCTTGTGATGGAGGGAATGCCGTGCATTTGGATGACGTTGGTAAGGAACAGTTGT
>SZWC01019925.1:5000-17441 GCA_023375785.1 Penium margaritaceum
ATATATATAGATATATCACCGCCCACAGTCTGAGGTGACACCGCTTGAGCCACGTGGCTCCTTTGACCGGTTGGGGTGACATTGCCACGCTTCAAAATATAAATGAGATTTAAATGTAAAACATAATTTTATACCCGAAGGTAGATAAAACGAAGAATCAAGAATGGTTTGGATTAGAGATGTTTTTGTAAGAGATGATGAGATAAAAGGTAGTCCATGAGAAAACAGTTAATAACTATTTCAATACGTATTTTAAACACAAATATGTTGAATTATGCATAAAATCTTGTTTTACTTCAAGTCAGTCTTAATGTTAGAACGGTCTTTGTATAAGTGTCTCTGGTGTAAATATATTTTTGTTGTCATAGGTACTCATTTTCAATTCGAGTTAGAAGATAGTCCATGGGACTAGAGTCAGGTTGGATTGAGTAAAGGGTCAAGATTGACCTCAGTCTACATTGGCTGTCCTGCTTGATCCAGATCAAGTAGATCGAGGAGGACCCTCCACGTTGTTTGCAGTGGGCCCCTACTCGGGCAATTAGGATGGGTCTTTGGTTTTGCAAGAAGCATTTCAGATGAAGTGTTCTCAATGGATATTCCTTGCACACCTGCCAAGTGGGGTGTGCCTCTCCAGGTTAGGACCTGCTTTATGTACACAAAGGTTATACGCACAGTGTGAGCACCTTGTCCATTGAAAGGGTGAGTCTGACATTTTGGTCAAGTTCCTAAAGGTGGATAGAGTGGTACAAAAAATAGGGGGAAAAGGTTTGGAAAGACGGATGTCAAACGGAAACAATAGGGATACTTTGTAACACAAGGAAAGAGACCAGGCAGTCAGTGCAGTTTGAGAGGCATTGTTCAACGACACCTCCACGTCACAGGTGGTATTTGAGTACCTATTCAATGGGGACAAGAGGAGAAGTGACCACATGCATAGGGCTAGAGAATCTGAGCTCAGGGATGTAGAGGAGTGGCTGCGTGTACTACAGAGTACGTAGGCCAAGCTTCTCAGTGAGGGTTCTAGTGGACACAACTCAAATGGCTCCATTGCACCCTCAGACAACTCCTTACTGGATAAGTATTTTGAGGTAGTGGGTGGTGCTGAGACCCCGGACAGCTTAGAGACGTCCTTCGGATCATCCCCATCCTTTCCCTTTGCTTGTGTACCATATCTCTATTCCTCTAAGCCATGTAAATCTCCTCTCTCAGGTGATGACACTTCACCAGGTTCTCTCATTGACCGTCTATCTCAGTTCAGGACCTGACGAGAGGTGCCTCTTTAGGAGATGCGGCACTTGTGGTTACCCAGTTTTGGGCAGCAGAGATGGAGGTGGAGGTGCTACGCCAAGTGGTAGACTCCTTATCGGCCACCTACAGTGACCCTCCGTAGGAGGGTCAGCATGCCAATAGGCTGGTGACAAGGTGCGGCAAGTGGAACGCTCTCTCCCGCTGGTATAAAAACCAACCACAGGAGTGGCTGGCCAGCAACACCATGAGGTGGTGGTGCCTGGGTTAGGATCACTGTGTCCGGAGACAACTGGTGATAAGAGTGAGCCTAGGAGAGGATGCCTCCCGGCGGTGTCAAATCAGATCACGAGAGTACAAAGACGGGAAGACCATGTGGAGGTGGTCCCGGCTGCAACCTCAGCATGTCGGAGGGTCGCAAATGAGAAGGGCAAGAGTGTAGAACACTAGCACTGGGCGGTGTCGAAGTGGCCTGTGTGAGGTAAGAGCCAGGAGGTGGTCCTGGCCATGGCATCATTGTGTTGAGAGGGACGGTAAGAGGTGGGAGAGATCTACAGGCTAATCCTGTGTGGTGTATGAACGGAGTACTAGAGTGTGGGAGGGGCTACCAATGTCCGTAGGTGGTCTAGAGATCATGTGCAAGTGTCTCGAGTGGATGGAACTCAGAGCAATTGAAGGCGGCCTTCTGGCTGGCTAAATGGGCGACGGGTGGCTGTCAGCAGGCCAGCAACCAGCAAATCGTTGGCCACCGGCCAGCCCTCACAAGAATGAGGGTTGATTGTGAACCACCCCTTGTTGTTTCTAGGTGGGAGGGCCAAACAAGCCTTCGCACAACATTCCTCCATACTTGTTATGAATCATTCTAGTTTGTGCCTACCAATTTGGAGTGGTACATAGTGAGACGTCAACATTGTGGAAGAAAGTTTATACTTCTAATCATCAGCTAAACATGAGCATGTGTAGAAAATTTTCTCCTGAGCTGTAGCTTGTTAGTTAGTACTACTAGTGGCTTCCCCCCTTAAGTCTGGAGCGGCATCACGAAAACCATGCCAGGCATTCCCAACCTCCTTTGGTTGCTGTTCATGACTGCCACCCATGGCAATATTATCTAATATTTCAACTTTCAGGTGCTGCCCCTTGCCACACGTTGATCTGTGTAAGCTGCAAAATTGCTCTAGTATGCATTGACTACCCTCGTGGAAAAGCAAGATTGAGGCTCCAAAAGCTATTTTCAGGTTCAAAACTGGCCTAATAAACAAGGTATTCCCTTACAGCCTCCAACCAGAGTGTATGCTCTTAGTGCTAGAATAGGTAATAAATGGATAAAAAATGTAGATGGATAAAAAACGTTCATGGATGAAAAATGTTGTTGGATAAAAAATGTTGATATGTCATGTCCGATTTTCCACGTGAACATGAATTGAATCTCATATTCCCTCCAACTCATTTGTTTTCTTAAAGGGTTGGTTTCATTTGAAATGCACCGATGGGTTTTGCTTGGCCATGACCGTCACGTTCCCCTCAGTGCCCTTACAATGACAATGCTACATCTTCAATGCATGCATCACAACGAGGAGCTCTGGATCACCAGTCATGTTCCTCATCATTTGCAATTGGATACCATGAGGATCCCTCCAAGTCCTACTACTGACTCATCACATCACACCTCTTGTGGTTGCAATAGGTCCAAACGAGCTGGGAAAGTTGCTATTAATAGGTCTTAAAATTTGAGAAAAGCACTCTCAAAATTAGATGTCCATTCATAACACATGTCTATTTACGTAATTCTGGGTAGTGGAGCTACCAAGTTCAAATAACAATGCATAAACCAATAAAACTAGATTTGAGACTAAGAAAAGACCTAATGTGCTCAAAATTCTTCAAGCACGGCCAATCCATGACAGCTTGCTGTCTTTGGGGGTCAACATGGATACCGTCCTTGCGGATGATGTTTCAAATACTTCCAGCTCATCTTGTACAAACTTGCACTTACTCACTTTCCCACAGGGATGACAAACCGCGGTATTGTGTACCGGCGGTACACAATGCTGTGGTTTTTTATGAAATTTGAGTACCGGACAGCGGTATCCGTAGTCTTGCCGAAAGTACCACGGTACACAAAACTTAATATATTTTTGGTTCGTTACTGAGCGGTAATCACGTTATACCATGATTACCACAGTACTTTGAACATTTCTTGGAAATTCGACCCCATCGGGTAGTTTTCACGCCCAGGTCGAATTTTCGTAGCATCCTCATCATCAATCCATCAAGTCTGCAAGAATATGCAAGCTTTTCTTGTCCTTTTGGTCTATAAGCTTTCAGAGTAATGCGGTAAGGTATCGTTGTACCATACTGCACTACTACTACGGTATTGTAGGAGGTTAGTACCGATACCGTACCGGTACCGTCAAAGAAATACCATACCGCGGTATGCGTCATACCGCAGTAAAATAACACGCGTGAGTGCATTATTGGTAGTACCGCCGCCATCCCTGCTTTCCCATAAAACGTATGTTCTTGAAGGAAACCAAGGACTTTGTGTAGGTGTTTTATATGCTCTTTGATTGTTTTGGAGAAATCCAGGATATCGTCCATGTAAGCATGGAAAACCTTAGCGTGTTGCTTAAAAACGTTCAGTTCATTTCTTTTGGAAAGGTGTTTATTAGCTCGAGGCACAGAACATAGAACTAATAACATTTCACATGGGTTTGAAATTCGTTTTTGGGCACATCAACTTCCTAGATGTGGATTTGATGGTACCGTTTAGACAACTCCAAGGATGAAGTGGATTTTACACCTCCGGTTTGGTCAAACAGGTCCTTACTTGGCGGTAAGGGAGAATGATATTTCACTTCAAGATTGTTTGGTGCATGGTAGTCCATGCATACGCCTATGCCACTGTCCTCTTTTCTCACAAAAAAGGATCTGCTTACTGTATTTCGAGCTAATCAACTCCATCCACTATTTTGCGAGGTACTCCTTGAGTTGGCATTCAGCCTTTTGCCTTTTATTCCGTGCTAAGGCAATACATGGCTTTTGGTTGGATGATTTGCCTTCGGTTGAAGTGGGATCATGTAGCCCATGTGTTTTTGTTTTGGAATTTCAGCTGGTGGATCTTCAAAGACATTGGAGAACTCCGCCAGCAAATATTTGATCTCTTGCAAAGCATCTTCCATCACTACATCCTTCACTTTTTGTAGCTAAGGCAAGAAGTTTGGACAACCCTATCGAATACGTCTCTTGACCTGGCATGGAATGTAAGACTGGTTAGTGAAAGACCCGTATTTCAATCAACGTAATGCAAATTTATCCTGTTTGGAGGATCAATTTCTTTGATTAAGATAAAATCCACGGATTGACCTTTCTTGTTTTTGGAAAGCTAATGATTGCCTTAGATTACATCCAATATGTCAAGAAGGTTGATGGCCTTCAATTTGATGCTTGAGTAAACATGTTTGCTACCATTTTCGTCGTGGAAAACCGTATGGTTGTCAATTATGACAATGTTACAATCTGATAGATTGTACTTTAGTTCTACCTATTGCATAAAACTGAGGCTAACATAGATGTCATCCACTTCCATGTCAACCAGGAAATCATGGAAGCACGAGATACGTGTCCTTTGATCTGCATTGTCGTGTTGCCTCCAGTCTTTTGAGTGAAAATTATTGATGGCAGCAAGTTGAGGTTGTGGTAAAAAAGAACTCTGTATGTTGGACGTAGTAGCTCCCATGATTCACCCTCTCAGATCCGTATCTTATGGCTACATGTGAATTTTCCAAGCACCTTGTAGTCTTTCAATTTAACTAGGTCTTAGTCATCATTTAAAGGTATCATAAACATGATTGAACTCATCATTTTGAGAGTACTTGCTTCAAGTACTACGTCGCACAATTCTTATACTGTGGTCAGTGTCGCCACCACTAAGTAAGTCCCATCATGCATCTTGTTCAGCGACAGAGGTTTTGTTGGACACAGATGGCCAGCAAGCCTAGAATAATTTTCAACAAGAGGTGAGACAATTTAGACACGTTTGAACTCATCAAAGTCATAAATTGTTTTAAACCTCTTCTGAAAACATGAGTCCACACTCATGATCCACTTTTTACCCCTGAGGGGTCCCGAACTAATGTCAGTCGGAAGCATGAAATACCGGTCCCATGGCCTTGCCCATTTTTACAGCCGCGCCCATTGTTGTAGCCATGACTATGTCTATGCCCCTGTCCGTGACCTCCTCCAATACCATGCTAGCAAGGTGCCGGCCAACACCGCTGCCTCTCATCCACCACCAGCATGTGGAGTGCATTAAATCCTAAACTGGCCAGGCTGCATGCAATTGTGGTAGTCCCTCATGGAACGTTGTATAACGACTCTCACGCATCGTCTGCTGCTCTTCATTTCCACTGCCGCGCTTGTGGTTGGGGGCTGTTTTCCCACTGATCTTCTTGATTGGGGGGTTTGCGGGCTACTTGCCCCTAACCATGTCTCACTTCCCGGCTGTCTCTCAAGCCCTTGAAATGTCCATGTGCATGTCGTGGCCTTGTTTCTTAGGAAACTTTGTGCGTATATCCGAATAGTACTTCAGGTTCACCAAATACACTTCACTCATGTAATCACGTAACGTCCTCAAACTTGTTGTAACCTGGACCCTTTGCCATTGTGATGGTCCTTTCTTTCAGCTTCTTGCTGGCAAGACCATTACGTAAGTACTTCACTAGGAAGCACTCTAGGTACTTGAAGGTTTTGGCTTTCTCCACGAGTGTGGTGAACCCGCTCTTGTAGGACCCAAGCAAGCTACCTAGCTTCTTGAAGTCCTTGATCTTATAGTATGCACGCTGTACCTCCCCGTCCTAGTGCCCTTCTTATGCACGATGGAGCAAAAAGCCTCTCACGATATTGAATGTCACTCTAAGTGTGGCTGTTGTGCACCCATTCCTTTTATCACATACTCAGAGAGATTATCTCCAAGTCGCATCATGGCAACGTTGTTGTACTAAACGTGTAGAACCTTGTGGGAACACATGTATTCAAAGTGATCTAGCCAGTCAGTTAGCCTAACACACTTTCAGAATATCTGTATATTATGTAGGAAGGACGTGTTCTTGATCAGTTCGTTGTCATTGAGGTAGAAAAGGCCTTACTACCACTAGTGGTGGTGTCATCACCTGCAAAATGCTATGACCAATGCTGCACTAACATCTGGATCACGCTCTGCAACGCCTTGTCAAGGTCCTTACATCGACGGGTTGCTGCATGAGCGGCCGAGTGTTGGAGCAACTGATCATGGTTGAGGATCATACAACTTTTCTTGATAAAGGCCAGTAGCTTGGCAAATGGAAACTTCAAATCCAATGAATTCAAAACCTTGATGATGGCCTCAAGAGCCTCAAAATTGTTGTGCACCTTTGTCCACTTAACAAGGGTGCTGTTCTTGTACACGCCTCCAAGGAGATACATCTTCCAGACGAAAGCATCATCCATGATGATGCTCAGAGTGGCATCAAGATGCCCCATCATAGCCATATCGTATGAAGGGGGGTCTAACACCACACTTTTTAATGGTTTTGGACCACCTTTGGTAGTGGTCATCAGTCATCTTGTCGCCTTGACGGGGGTCTCCACAAGTTTTTGACACGTGGTGTGAATGTCTTTCGACGTAATATCATATGGCTTGTGTTGACAAGAACTTCCCATGATGCTGCTTTTGGTGCCTTCGCTACTATTGATAGCCTCACTTCTGTCAGTACCTTCTTACAATTCAGCGGTATCCTTGCCCTCATGAGTGACTGGCCCGAGTTTGTTGTTTGGTGATGACGATGATCACAATCCTTGTCGCCTTCACCTGTGTTGGCATCATGCTCTTTGTTGAGGTCCACATTTGGGTGGTCCTCCTCAAGCACATCCTCCATGGTTTGGAGGTTGTCCACGTTTACGTTGACGTTCTGATCAAGCACTTTTTTGGATTCTACGCAGCTTTTGGTTTCACCAAACTGAGTGCGGGTGACGACTCTATTGTCGTTAATTTGGCCACCGTGCTTGTAGTGAAGGCTTCCAAAACGTGGAGTCTGTTAAGGGCAGATGGTGAAGCCATCACCACCTTGCCCTTGTTGGTCTTGGACGGACCGACACATGCCATTAACATGTCCCTAGCATGTAGCCTTTTGTGATCCTTGCTCACGTCACTACAGACGTCACTACTAAAATCAGTATAAGACCAAAAAAAGGAGGGGAAACAAAGGACACCTTGGTAGAGAATGGAGAGGGGTCCTCCTCTATTGGAAGTCCCCCCTTCCAGTAACAACTACAACATTTGTAACAGCATCAATAGCAGTTGCCGACGCTACAACAGCAAGAGCAACAGTAGCAGCAGCAATAGCAAGAGTAGCAGTAGTAGGAGCAGCTGTAGCTGCAGCAACCGTAGTAGCAGCTGCTACAGCAATAGCAGCAGCTGCGGTAGCAGCAGTAGAAACAGTTGCGGCAGTAGCAATAGCCACAGGAGCAGCAGCAGTAGTAGTAGGAGAAGTTTTAGCAACATACGTTGCCGCAACAGTAGCAGAAGCCACAAAAGCACCAACACCCCATAGGCTTTGTTGTTGGTCATGCTGGCTCGACATATCCGCTTACCGCTTTGCGCCAGCAGCTGGAAACGCTGACACAACAGCCCGCGACACTATTGGAGCCGAAAAAACTGTCACAGCAGCAGCCATAGCAACAACATCAGTAGCTCCCGTAGCAGCAGCACCAGCGTCAGCAAGCACCATTTGTTCCACACAGGTACGCAAGCCCTGTGGTATCATATGCCACGTAGTACCTGGCGTTGTAACACACCTAACGCCAACGGCAGTCGGTGACGTCAGTCCTAGGCCCCACTCTGGGTGCCGGCCGCAGGCGAAAGCGACTTCTTTTTGTGGCAGGGGGCGGCCTCCATTTTTCTGCTTCACACAAAAGGGGGACTGGCTACTTGCCGTCCCCTCCCTCATGCAATATTTATTTCTTCTCCCTCACTCTCTATGTCTCTCTTCCTTGATTCATCACCTTGCCCTTCCTTGTTTGCAATGGTGACAAGTGGAAGCAAGCTCGAGGGCTAGAGGCTATCGTTTGAGGCCCTTAAGGCCTCTTAACCTCATGCGTGTCAATGGAGCATCCAGTGCTCAATCTGTGACTGGCTTGGTGGTGGACGCCTACTTGACCGGTTGGCAACAATGCATCTGGATGGTTGCCAGGCTCACCGATGGCCAGTGCAATGCTGGCCGCCTGCTACCCTTCCTCATAGCCAAGGGTTGAACCAGAATTCCAACACTATAAAGCATCAGAATGTTTATCTTGGAGGAGAGAGAATGTATGGTGAGTCTTATCAAAACTTTTAGGATAAAACCTTGGTATAAATAACATCAGAAAGCCTGTTGAAATGGAGCAAAAAAAACATTAAAAGGTCTACTACTCTGTTTACCTCATATATTCTGATGAATGTGTCACATCATGCATATATGGGTGTGTGTAAATATTTTGTATCAGAATTGGTGTTCTATGTGGTAACTGAAAGAAGTAGCATTCAAAAAATTTGGAAGATAAAGATCCATTTCATGGTACAATGTTCTGGATGTATTTTTTGTTCATCCATCCAAGTCAGATTGAATTTTGAGTCATTGCATGGAAACCTCTTGACGCTTCAAGGAAACGTGACCAACGCAAAAGCAATGACACACAATATTCACATTGGTTATAGTGCAAGTATGAAATTTGTCATCATAAGAGTCCTACAAGACAAAGACTGTGCATCACATTGAGGCGTCTATTCACCAAACAGTGTTGGGTATTATTATATCTTGTCTAGTGTGATCCATAGTCTTGTGTGATGTGCTAAGGTTTCCCTACTCTTTCCCAAGTGCACAATGATGGTCTGATACACCAACATGCACGCATTCATGGTTATGAACAAAATTGTTGCTTCACCTCGTATGTTGTTGTCAATGTTGGAAGCTATTGACCAGATGCTAGCACATGGGATTGAACATACCACCCTCCAGTCAGTAGCTCTGTCCAATTTCAGATTTAATCTCATTACTCAAACAAAGCAGTATGCTCTATCCTTCACAAGAAGGCCCATATGATTTCTTGAGAGAATGAAGAGGCTAAGTAGGCTTCTTGGCGAGATTTATGTGGCTCCGTTTGGCATGAGTAATGCTTGAGGATAAGAAAGGATGCCATTTTAGTGACATGATAATATAAACATAGAAGGTTGGTTGGCAAGCTTCCATGTTTGGAGGAGTCGCATCTGTGGTCAATGCCCTCCTTGTTGAAATTTGTACCAATATCCAAAGGCTCTCGGTGAAATGGTGTGACTTTTTTAGGATAATTTTATTTTCACTCATGACATAGGACATGCATTCTCCAAAATTTCTATCATCAAGAGACATTCATGTGAAAACCACCTTTCTCTTGAGGCACGTGGTTACTTAGCCGGGCCTCTAAAGGGCACATATTTTACCCCATCCAAATGCAACGGCTAGTCTACACAATGATATACAAGGAAGATGAACTAAAACCTGGTTCATCTCCATGTAGACACAGCAAACAACATCAACACCTATCTGCTTTTGATTGTTCCGGCTATCTATGCTTGTTAATGGCCCCACATAAATGCTTCTACTTTGCTTTACACTGTAAATGTGGCATTTACGTCCACAAGGATGATTTTTATGTTTTCTACGTTTTTTTCCATGTACCATTTATTTATGAAGGAATTTTCAAAGAAAAAAAGGTTGGTTCTTACTAGAAATTTCTAACATTGACTATTCACTGACATGTCACACCTTTCAATCTCTTGGAGGTCCTTTCCTCCAATTACTAAGTCAATAAGTTCAAACATTGAGGGGTTGGTAAGCAAAGACCTCATCCACATCACGCCACTACAAACAAGATTAAACACATCTCTCCTAAGTTGCATGTATAATGTGCATAACCAAATCTTAATGATGCTAAAGCGGGTCTTAAGAGACGCATGCATTTGTTTTAATAGTGAAACTTAGTTTGGCTCTTAACCAAGGACATTTTTCTTTATGGAATAAACATGCAATATAATAATATGACAAGAAATATGTGAACAATATATTTTCTTATTTATTTCTCTTTTATGTTTCTAATAAAGGAGAAGAAAATATGTGATGAAAAACTAAATGACAAGAACCATCCATTGATTGAGTATTATGTTGGTTTTGAAGGCAAAACAATGACCGCATGGTTCTTGAATTTGCTAAAATACATAAAATCCGCCACTGGTAATCCAGACTATGTGAGATCCAGCGATGCATGGAACAAAAGGACACTACAACTCTGCTCAGCATAAATGATGACTCGGTGAACTGGACGCCTCTTGGACTAAAATTCTAAAAGGTGCATGTTTAACGGTTTTTTTAGACAAACCACTTGAAGAATGACGTGAAATCTTCATTTTGAGCCATGTGCGTGGTAGTTTTGATTGAAACAATATGCCAGCAGTCAACAATTCACGGCAAAGCAAGGAATGTGATCCACATAAGGGACAAGAAATAACATGTTCCAGAAAAACCATAATGGCAAGGAACACAAGGCAATGAGAACCATCACCAAATAATCACAAACTACTCTAACCATGGTTCAAGTGCATTAATAATGGTTTTAAAATGGGCATCTCATGAACGTCAAAAAAACCAATTGATACAATAGGATAGCACCAAGATGGGAAACAATATTCATAACATGATTTCAAAGCCAAATCTTGTAAACAAAGTATTACAAAAATAGTTTAATTGATACTTAAAGCTCAAATATCCTAGACTTTGATATAAATTGAAACCTTGATATATAATTAAATGCAAAATGATGTATATAGATATAAATATACATAGAAATTAAGATATATGTGAATATGAGAAATATATCATAAAAGATATAGATATAAATGTTGACATGAATACAGATCTAGATAAAGACAAAGATATAAATTTGGATACAATAAGTAAAAGATATAAAAAATATGCTTGATCATAAATATAAACTGAAATATAGGTAAACTTAAGAACTCATATGTGTTAAAGTATAGAATGGTCCATAGGTATCTTACGTCAGTCACGACATTACTCGGAGTGGGTACCCTCTGATTGGGAGCAATCCACAGACCAATAGGTGGACTCAGGAATCGCCAAGGTGCTAAGAGGATGAGGTGTCAATCGCGCCACGCTGACTTGGCCGGACAGATGAATCCTTACTAATCTACATCCTGCCCTTTCAAGCCTTACTTCTTGATCTCAAACAGTTCAATTCTCAATCCTCTTCTTCCTTCTGTCTCCATCTTCAACATGGAATTGAGCTAGCTCCTGTTCCTGCCATGACGCTTTCGCTTCCGCTTCTGTCCTGACACGCTGGCTCCCCGTCGTGTCTACTTGGCGCTTTGCACCATTCATCATCGGCGCTTTGTTCCATTTGTCCTTGGTTGTTGGTGGCCACTTAGCCTGTAATGCTTCCGTCGGCGTTCTCTCATCCGTCCCCCACCCTGGCGCGTGGCGCCACCTTTGGTGCGAGACAGCCCCTCCCCCCTTTGGCACGATGCGCCCCTGTCGACGCGCAACACCCCCGTTGGCACGCGTTGCCCCTGTTGGAACATAGCGCCTCCCCCCCCCTTTCCTGCACGGTGCGTGCTAGTGCTCCCTGCTCCCTCCTTCCGTGATGCACGTCAGTGTGGCGGTGCCTCCTCCTGTCGTCCTCCACCCGTCCGCTCTTCCATTCCCCCCCCCTCCTTACACCATCCACTGCAGCAACAACAGCGGCAGTAGCAGGTACAGCAGCAACGGCTGCAATGGGAGAAGCAGTAGCGGCTGGCACCGTAGGCACAGCAGTGGCGGCGGCGGTGGGGGCAGCTGCACTACCAGCAGCAGTAGCAGTACTAGCAGTAGCAGTAGTCGCTGCTGTTGAGGGGGCACAACTTCCCCCCTTTTTTGATGGAGGGAGGGGATCGCCAAACGAAACCTGTTCATTTGGCGTTCACTCCCCTTCTTTTTCCCCCCTCCCTCCTTTCTCGACGCCCCCTCCCTCTGCGCTTTGTGCCTGCCTCTCTCTCTCTCTCTCTCCTTCCCTCTCTCTCTCTCTCTATGTATATATCTCTCTCTCCCTCTCTCTCTCTTTCTCTCTCTCCCCCCCTCCCCAACCCCCCCCCCC
>SZWC01019925.1:25890-45714 GCA_023375785.1 Penium margaritaceum
GAGGGGAATGCAGGGAAAGAGGGGGAAGGGTTGGAGGAGCGAGGAGTGGGCGGAGGGAGGGGGGAAAGACACCAAGCGGGGGGGGAGGGCGCCAAGCGGGGCAAGAGGAGCCAAACAGCGGGGAGTGAGGGGGGAGGGGGTTGGGGCGAGCATGGGGGAGATTGAGCGAGGGGGTGGAGGGCACCAAACAGGGGTGGGGGGGG
The DNA here is from genome assembly GCA_023375785.1 of Penium margaritaceum. Lineage (NCBI taxonomy): Eukaryota > Viridiplantae > Streptophyta > Zygnematophyceae > Desmidiales > Peniaceae > Penium > Penium margaritaceum. Next base: position 26,094 of record SZWC01019925.1, read on the forward strand.
GAACGAGAAGGTGGGGGGGGGCGAAGAGGTAGGGGGTGAGACAAACGAAAGAGGAGGGAGAGAGAGAGCAAAAGAGAGGGAGAGAAGAGTGGGAAGTGAGCGGGGTGGGCCGGTGAGGAGACCAACACGGCCGGACAAACCAGCGGAAGGGCAAAGAGCCGGCAGCGGCCCGCGACGAGGAGGCGAGATGATCGACGGACGGCTGATGGGGTGGAGCGGGCGAGAGGGCTGGAGTCCAAACCCGGGTGGAGGGGGGGGGAGACCCACAAGTAGGAAGATGCTAGCTTGATACCATGTTGAGTATGGAGGTCCTAGGGGTTAGGGAAGAGGCAAGAGACAAAAACTGAGTTGTGAAAGAATGAATGACAAGACAGCTGACATGCAGTCAAAGTAGAGCAAGTGACCAGATGGAAACCACCAGGTTTACCGCCATTGGTCAAGTGTGAACTGGACCTGTTCGCATTTTCCCATAAAACACCAAATTACACTTGCGCTCATGAACGCACCTAGGTTGACACCAAGGCCAACCATCGCAAAGGTCATCGTGTGCACATGACTACAACAATATCTGTATTTCTATTTTTATCTACATCTAATTGTCTGTATATATATATATATATATATCTTTATTGATGTATATCTATATCTATACCCACAATTACATTTATATCTATATATACATCTAAGTTTATGTCAATTTCTGTACTGATAGAAAAATGATAGAGATGTTGAAAGGAACTCGTTGTGTTGCTATGCTTCAAATGCATTACACATCCATCCACAAATAGTTCACCACGTTAACGTGTTCCTATAATCATGTCACGTAGTTAAATTTTCAGGTTCTATTTTCTCGCATTATTCCATGTGCACACTATGGTTATCTTGCCTTCCATATCAAAAAATTGTACAATTCAATTACAATATGTTTTCTGAAAGAATCGTATTTTTTTCAGTGAACTCCAGCTTCGACAATTATGGATTTTTTCAATAATTTGATGTTAACATTTTGAGCCTAGTTTTCCAAATCAATGTACTCATTTTCTGTTTAACCTCTTATATAACACATTGATCTATGAGAATGTGAGGTTTGACGGTGTTCATTTGTAAGGAAATTTCCGTTGATTCCCTTTTTAAGTTAATATAATTGCAACCAAAAATAAAACAGATAGGTCTCCAAGGCACACATAATTTTTGTATCTTTCTAATAAAATTACTGATTGGTTGCACCGTCCTGAAAGACAAGGAGAATTATGTAGGTTGTGATGACTTGGAAAAACAATCTCATGATCTAGTGATACGTTTCTCCTAGGAATGCACAATATGACCTAACAGGATATGGAGGCTAGCCAAAAAAATCCCACAATCGTCTCTAATTTTGATATTATTCTCTTTGCCATTTTTTGTGAGAAAATATTAGGCACGGAAACTACTCATAGAACTTTATTCAGAATGTATTTGGAGTAAGAAGTGTCGAAGGTTTGACATTTCAATCCTCTTTGTAGGTCCTTGCCGTCTTGTAGTTGCCAAGGGCACTTGCCTATGAACTCAACATTTGTGCCAATAAAAAGTGGGTACACTTTCACTTCATGATGATTTAAGCATCTGTTTTCATCCATGACTCTAAAACGTAGTGCACTGGAGGATATTCCACATGATGTCATGCACCACTACAATATGACCTCTTCTTTACCTTCATATGACTCCCTCAATCACACATCGTTTCAGGTGTGTCCTGACAGAAATATTGTAACAACAAAACATATGACCCATGATTCTACTACCTATTCATGATATCATAATCATAATTTACCTGGTCAGACTTTGAAATTTTAGTTTGCAGATCCATATCTCATCTATCATAATTTTATGGAAAGTCAAAAGAATAACGTTTTTCCTCCTTTACAAGATAGATTTCATGTCGTCATCTAGGTTCAAGAAATTAAAGGAGCTCTGATTTTCTGTGTGGTGCATTCAGAAAAGGGCTGTGCGTGCCAGTTGACCGCAACTTGTTAACGGTTGCTTAGTGCAAGCAATCACATTTGGGGACAATGCGAGGTCCAGTTAGGTTGGGGCTACACCTGACTAGAGAGTTGGGATGGCTTTACATTTTGGGCATGGAACAAGGAAAAACTTAAATCAGTTACTCCAAGGACCTCTCAACATCAGATACAACATGCACGACTAAATGGGTGCATAAAAAGCCAGGATTGGGAACCAGATTGTATGGGCAGTTACATGCACAACTCTGTAGCTAGGAACACCATCAAGTGATGAAGGTGATTGAATAATCTATATCAGGAAGATTCCTTTATCGACTAATCTTTGCCCTGAGGAACATCCCTGTTTTTGGGTCTTATGTCTTCCTGAATGAATCTTCCAATCCTACAACATGTTCCTTCCTCCACAACTTAATAGTGATCCCAATTGCTGAGTTGTGCATGTAACCATTGATGCAAGAAGGCCCTTACTTCTAGCCTTGCATGAAGTGGTTAAGCCGTGCATGTTGTGCTTGATGAAACAGATTACAGAGTCTAATTTGTGTATGTAGAGGCTGATGTTCACACATATTCGTGCTTGGAGTATCTGATGTAAAGTAGTCCATGCTCCTTGCTCTGCATGTGTCCACTTATGTCAAGCCATCCTTACAGCCCAGTCAACTGTAGCTCCACCCTAACAAGACCAACCCCAGTACATGTAGTGGTTGGTTGTATTATTTAGCTGCTGACTAGTTTAGGTTTACAGGCATGCAAAACCCTGCTTGACACAGAAATTCCAGGCTCCTTCCCCCCTTACACCTACATTCTTAAACTAAATCTAGCCTCTAAACTAGGAATGACCTGGTCGAGTCACACCTAGATATTTATAGATAAAAATACTCACTTATATTACAAACTTTTTAGAAGACTACGCCATGTCAAATGTTTTGCTCAACATAGTAGTTGCTCACTCAAACAACATGAAGACTTCATGATGTTCATATGTGATTTTCCATATCACCAACATTGTGAATGACTTCCTCTATGTTAAAGGAGGTCACATAAGAAGGCTTGTCTATTTCAAATTGGGAAAAATCTATTTAAAACAATACTTTCGTTGAACAAGGAAGTAGGGCAGAACAAGGAAGTAGGACTTAACCAAGTTTTCTAACAGTTGTAGGACCGAAGAACCGTTCTCCAAGGTGGTTTGGTCCAGGACCTGAACCTTTCTTGATACGTTTTCATTTCGGGGACTCTCTTCAAAGGGGTAGTGTGTGTTGTGGCAAATTTATGTTCTGACACCCCCCTTGAATCTAATAGATCATCTATGTGAGTAGGTGCGCTCCAAAGTGATGGAGCGTCCTATTCCCTTGGAGGAAAGGAAGTGCGACCATATGTCACCCATATCATCTGGGAATGTATCAATAAGGTCATGATAGTCCCTGTGCACTATTGTCTTGAGCTCTCTACATACTTGTTGATTTACTTCAGGATAGGAACTGGTTTGTTCCACTCATGGCCCAAGGAAGAGTCGGTCACCAAGGAGGGATTCTGTTACTCCATAATGCAGCAGGAACATTTTGACGAAGAACTTGTAGTCCTGTTTAGTCCATTCTTGTGTTTCTCTCCATCCTTCATGGTGACTGAAGGAGGGAAACAGATCAGTTTCTTCTACAAGTGTAGGAAAACTTGTGTTGTTGGTGCAGATGCTTTTGATCTAGTTTCTCCACCATTCCTGCTGAAGGATTTGATGCCAAAGCATTGGAGTTGTTAGGGTTGTTCCAAAGTGATGATGGTAGGAGGGATGAACAAGTCGTCGGAGTTGGTTGCAGACCCCTCTGAAAGTGGCCTGCTATAGATCGTCTAAAAGACAGCTTCCCCTATCAATGTTGTATTTGACTGATCCACGGAGTAGATTGACAGATGCCTGATCATGCACTTTTCATCCAATGACACAGAGAAGGAAGGTAGCTGACCAATTATGAACGTTGGATCCATATTCAGCTAGGATTTCAATTGGCAAAGCCATAAGTAGGAAGAAGGTGGAGGAGTAGAGGAAGAAGGTGAAGAGAAGGATGTTGGATGGTGCTAATGTAAGCTGCAATGAGAAGGACAGGAAGCTGAATACTAGGTGCAGGGGCAAGCCATGTGCACTTGGGTGGAGGAGTCCTCTTGGGTGTGGATCTTCGCGAGGTTGATAGTTTGACCAAGCTGGTCCTTGTGCCCATATGATGATTATGATGATAGATGAATGATGGATGGAAGAATGGGCATATTGGCGAAACCTCGTGCATTGTTGGAACAGACTGATAGAGTGCGGCAAGGGGAAGACAAGCGTCAACACACCACGAGAAATCTGCTACTGACATGAGTCAAGGCTACTGGGAAGCGGCACATAGAATGTGCACATCCTTATGTTGGCCACAGATGCTGATGATTGCTTGCTGAGGAAGAGAATAATGGCTGACGAGTTATGGGCGCAGGGTCGGAACCACGTGCACCGCTAATGATAGAGGGGTAGCATGCGACAAGGGGAAGGAAGAAGCTAACGTGCCACAAGATCTGCTCCGAGCGAGGATGCAAGACATTGCAATAATGACACCTGACGTGTGCAAGTCCGTGTGTTGGTGGCAGTTGCGGATGATTGCTGATGGCTGAGGAGGCGGCTGGTGTAGGGGCAAACAACGTGCGCTGCGGAGAGGAATCAGCGTGGGCGCAGGTCGCCATGAGATTGAAGGTTCTTCCTGGCGGATCCTTGTACTGAACGAATGATAATGATGGAGGAGGCTGATTGCTAATGAACTGGGCATAGGAGCAGAACCACATGCACTATGTAGGAGAATCACATGGTTGGAGGTCGCTACCAGACAGGCGGTTTGACCAGGGGGATCCTGTAGCCAAGCTGCTTATGATGAGAAAGCAACGGTTTGATGATAATGAAGTGAATGCAAGGGTGGAAACACGTGCGTTGTAACTAATGGAGGGTGATGAGGAAGGATGAGGATGAGGAGGCAGATAAGGCTGATGAGGCTGAGTGCGGTCAGAGGAAATGGAGAGAGGAGCACTAATAGAGGAGGAAGAAGTGGCAAAAGGCTGATGCAGCAGAGATGTCCTCTGTTGTCAAGAGAGTGATGGCTTCTGACCCAAGTTGGCCCAAGATCGATGGGCAGGAAGATTGGTCATGTCCAATATCCTGATGCCAAGAGGGAATTTACTACCGCTGAATTGGTTCATGAGAAGTAGAGATGGTTCATCGATGTAAAGGTCAGTGAGCAGGAAGACTAGTGGTGTTCGATGTCCTGATGACGAACGAGACTTTGCTGCTATGGCAAACGAGAGGAGGCAGCGCAAGAGGACGGATTGAGGAAATGACAGTGAATGGATGAGAAGAAGATATCGGAGGAGGATGATGATCCCAAAGAAGCTGGTGGAGTAGTTTTCTATGGATTTGACTGCAGTAAGAAGATAGAGTGGAGAAGGTGCTATGGGAGACAGAGGCGGAGACATGATCATACCACTTTGATCATAGGGAGGATTAGGACGGATAAGGAAGAAGAAGAGGCAAGTAGATTCTGGAGAGACAGTTGTAACTGGGAATACAAAAGGCAGATATAGAGGTGAGGAGGAGCGGTGGGAAGCTTCGATGAAGATGGCAACTGACAGCATCTTGTGAGCTACTTGCGTCTGGTGATTACTAAGAGTCTCTGGATGTTTACCATGGGTGTGGATTGAATGCAAGGCTTGATCAGGATGAGGAGGAGTCACTGCACCTTGATAAGCGGTCCAAGCAATGCTGCTGATGTCAACTACTTGTGAAGCTAAAAAGATGCAGAGTGGCAATGGCACTGGATGGAAGCGCTGAAGCGATCATGTGATCAGGAGGAACCAGGAGATGTCACCTGATGCTCTGATACCATGTCAGAATAATAGAGCGAGCAGGGCAAGAGATGGTAGAAGCAAGAAAAGTAGTGAGACATGCGGAAGCACGTTAGAATGATGATGGCAGCAAGGAAATGTGAAATGATGCAAGGAGTCTGTCGCAGAAGTCTGGATATAAGAGTTGTGTAGTAAGGGAGAGCTGTGAGGTAGATAGGTAACCTGTGAGTGAAAGTTGGAGCTGAACGTGAATGATGGGATTAGGAGAGCTGAGCAAAGGAACGATAATGAAAATGCAAAGAGTCAAGAGCTGAGAGTGGATGGCAAGATAAGAATGAGCGTGGAGCAAGGAGAGCGAAGACACGGCAGCGAAGCCGCGGAACTAAGGGCGAAGAGGATGAATAGTACTGTTCTCAGTTGATCTCAAGGGAATGAAAATCCTCGTTACATACAGACGTAACATGAAAAATCATGCTAGGCAACGGCTTCTTTCCGCTAGCTGGACGTGGGTGACACATGTCACTTTATTATGGGATGACTTGACCAAGATTTCTAACAGTCGTAGGACTGCAGAATGGTTGGCCAAGGTGTTTTGGTCCAGGACCTGAACCATTATTGAGACTTTTTAATTTCTGGGGCTTTCTTCAAATGGGTAGCGTGTGTTCTGGCAGATTCATGTTCAGGCAGCACAATCAACTGGCGGTGATATTTTTACTTTGACTATGAGTGGATCAGTTAAGTAGGTTTTGTTTTCCATGGTCGATTGGTACTTGTTGTTATAATTTATTTGGTTTTGTTGCATCATTTGTGATGAACGCGGATCACAATGTTTGTTTACCCGTGAATGTTTGGGTGCCAGCATGTTGTAGAAATTCGAATAGATTCACTTTTGACTGAAATGGTAGGGCTTACGTTGTTCTTGAAGTGGTTTCAATCAAACCATGTCAAACACTCGCTTTCTCACTTTTCCCCCTCGGTAGCGCCCACTCTTCTACATCATTAGTATATCGAGTGCATGTGGAAGGTGTTGCTTCATTCCACGATTCAAGGCTTTTGTGTTTGTTTGTAGAGTCTGAAGCCATGTGGTCTCTTTTCAGACCTTAAATGGCACAACATTGAAATGTGAGATAATCGTTATTGTGAAGACAAGAGCGATGCCAGGTTTGCGATGCCAGGTTGGTGAAGCCAAACTCCAGCGATGACTTGTTAAGTTTGGTTATCAGCGATGTCAAGTATTCAGAATAAGTCGGTTTATCCAGAATGGAATCCATGTTGAATGTGGAGAGCCCCCAATTTATGCCCCTTCGAGTGTGGGCCGAAAGGAAAAATCCATACATGAGAAAGAATATGCTTATGAAACCTAGACAAGACCATGTTTTATTGTGTAGTGAATGTCAAACATAAAACATTAAAGTATGAAAATATGAATTGAACATGTAGTATTAAAAACCATATCTCAAACATCAAACACCAATTATAAAAAATTAAAAAAATGGGATGAACTAATGTAAAGAATCCATTCTTTCAAATACAAAATTCGAAACATTTAATATCAAACATCAAAGTCCAAATATACATTCTAAATTATCAAATATACAAAATCAAAAGAAAATTAATTTGAAATTAACACAATGAAGTCAGATGACAGTGTCAAAAAATGATTCATCAAGTATAAAATATCACATCTGGAGTATGAGAGCTTAGGTAACAACTATAGATTTTCAGATTTCATCATATGAAATGAAAATATCAAGTATCGTTTTTTAGATTTCACGTTTGAGGTTCTATATGTAAATAATCAATCATCAAATATCCATATCCATATCTATACATATATTTATATATAGATGTATGTATATAATTGTATCAATATATTAACATTTATTCAATTGTATGTTTTTATGTATTCAAATCGTTATCAAAATCCATAATTATTTCCACATGTATGTGAATCGTAATACAAATACATACTCATGTTGAAGTATGTATGTATACATTTGTATTTATCTCTAAACATTGATATTTGTTTTGTATAAAAGCATATCTTTATCCATAACAATCTATATTTACATTTATATCTATATATCTATATCTATACCTATACCTATACCTAGATCTAGATCTATATCTATATCTACATCTGTATCTAAATCTATATCTTGATATATATATATATCTATTTCTAAATCATTTTCTATATCTATATAGATATTTAAATATATGTGTATATCCGTATGTCTAACCATATTTCTATTCATATAAAAATCTATGTGTTTTTCTAATCATTTCACATCCAAATAAATGTATATCCATATATATCAATATCTCTAGCTAGATTCTTATTTTTATATATATGGATATCATTATCAACGTCAATGCATTCATTTATTTATTGATTTATCTTAATATTTATACATGTCTTTTTATTTGATATTTATAATTTGATCAATGTACATGTATTTGTATTAATATCTACACCTGTTTCATGGTTTTATTTATATCTATGGCCAGGTGTAAAGATTTCTATAAACTACATGTTATCATGTAGTAATCCATGTAATGTTTACCTAAATCCATATCTATATCTATATCTTTATCAAAACTCACATATATGTATATTAACATTTACATTTGATGTATCAATAATATCGAATACTCAATTTATATCCATATTATCATCAATTTATTCTCCCAACTTTATATACTGAGAGTTTCCATCATGTGATCATATGGATTTTCCCTCATTCATTTCTGTATGTTATGAACATTCTAAATCTAATCAAGGCCTACCATATTAAAACATTATCCCATCCATTTCAAGTTAGATTTGAGGACGTAAAATTCTATTGGTGTTTATTGGCATTTCTCACATCTTTCATTCGTTCTCCTTCTATGTAACACGATGGAAAAACGGGGTGCAAGCCTCTTTGGGAGAGTGAGCCCTCAGGACCCGATTGCTCATGGCAATTGCACAGGTTGATTGTGGAGATTAACTTCGCCGTGAAGTGAATTCTCTCACGAAAGACTCCTCTCACAAGTATGCCCCGACCGAGGTCGGGGCACGGAGTCCATTCTCGTAAGAGGGTGACCCAAGAGGGAGGATGGAGGATGCTATTTTATCCTTGTATGTTTTTGGCGGGTTGAAGCAGCTCGACTAGATTTATTTCTCTCATCAATTCAACCCATTTAACTATATTCTATAGTCCCCTGGAAACCTTTTGTTTCCCGTGTGGTTAAGGATGGGGAGGTGGTTGCAAAATATCTTCGCGCGTGCGAGGTTGTTTTGCAAGCACTTGATACCCCTCTTCCGATGGCATTGCCAACACGTTTATAAAAGTGTATTTATCACTCCACCGGGTGGAGGTGGCACTCTACGGGGTGGTCCCAACGGAACGCCCGCCGGTGGCCCCTCGCAAGCCCCCTCATCATGGCAAGGAGCCTCTTGAGGGGCCCCTTGATGGGAGGGGACCCCTTGTGATGTCGTATCGGATTATGCCCAATGCAACGTGGGACCCACACAACCCATCGAGATTATTTGTGATGGGCTTGCATTGTGCCACTGGAGGTTGCGGGACCTCGAGTAGCGGCCGGATAGTGCGAGGCACTATTCAGTCACCATCCTGCGGATCGGAAGCTTTTACAAAGCTTTGGATTTGCAGGGCTGGTTTGTGAGGAATTCTCCTCGCCGACCAGTCGACCGAAGCTGGGGTTTTCCACATATTTCAAGACAGGGGACGCAACAGACCATTCTTGGGAATGGTCTTGATCTGTTCCTCGTAACAAACTGACCTATATTGTGCCAGGTTTGTTACATCCTTCCTCCTCTACTGTCAATCGTCCTTGGTTTAGGGGGGTCTAGATTAGTTTCTGGTGGAAGGAGACATGCTTTGTTGGTCAACAAAACAGTCCTTAGGTGCATCCATTGGATCATGCTCCATTGCACAGGGAGAGAAAAAGATTGAGATTGATATCTTTCACTAGCACAAAATTGTACATAGATCAGCCAAGTTCACATAAAACGTTTCCATGACTAACGTTGCCTCCCACTCTTGCAAGGAGCGTCCTTGCAACCATCAACCTGAGCATCCCCATGCATCCAAGATTGCTGTCGTCGTGCTCTTTTCTGTACTCTGACAGGTGAATTTTCCTTGCGTGGGGCTTGCGCCAGGGTGGTACCCCAACGGCACGAGTGCAAAAGTGAGCAGCCTGGTCTTGCTAATAGTCCTTGATTATCATGGCTGACACACGACTCTCATGTTCCTAACTTTTGTGTTCAGGTCCAAATGTGGCGCAACTCACATGGTATTCCTTCTCAACTCGTTTATCGCGTGTATGTTCGTGGTGTTGGAGGAGCCAATGTACCTCATACTGACCGTCACTTGCGCGTATTGCAGGCGGTGGCTCAACCATTCTTGATGCTTAAAGGTGCAAGAAGACTGACATGAAACACGTCATGGATCTTCATGACCTTTGGAAGAGCAAGGCGGTAAGCAACCTCACCAATATTGCAAGTGACATTGAATGGTCCAACTCACTTAGGAAGGATCTTTCTTGCTCCGGGCAACTTGAGACACATGTTCTTTGTGCTCAAAAGCACCCGGTCGCTAACGGGAAATGTGATGTCCTAGCAACCAGCATTGGCATAGGCCTTTTGGTGCCGCTTCAATGCATGGAGGTATTCATGTGCTTCTCGACAAAGAGTGTCCATGTGATCGGCAAATACCTGAGCAGAAGGTACCTGATTCCCGCCGCCCCCGTGCCTCACCAAGGAGATGGGTACCATCAGATGCCGGCCTTTGTTCAGAAAGCATGGTCTTAATTTCATGGATTCATGAACCAAGTTTTTGGAAGAAAATTCTGCCGGACTGAGAAACTCATCCTAGTCATCCATAAAGGGATCCACGTACATCCAGAGCATCTGCTCCAAACTTCGGTTCATCCATTCAGTCTGTCCATCCATTTGTGGATGAAAAGTAGTGGACATCTTTTGGCAGGTGCCAAAGATCTCACCAAGGGCTTACAATAACTTACTTAAAAATCATGTCTTGATCGGAGATAATGTGTAAGTTATCCCATGCTGTCAAACAACAGTGTCCCAAAAGATACATGTTGTTTCCTCGGCAGTGGCATGCGTGGTTGTGGGCACAAAATGCGCCATCTTGGTCAAAGATTTGACCACCACAAGGATATCATCATGGCCAAGAGGTTTCTCGGTTAAGCCAGTGATCAAATCTATGCTTGCTTCTTCCCATGAGCAATTGGGCACTAGGAAGGGCTTTAGAAATCCTACATGTGCCTTCTTGCTCGACTTGTTTTGGATGCACAAGTCACAGGCTTGAATGTACTTGCGTGCATCACATGACCATCCAGGCCACCAATAATGCTATGAGAGAGCCTTTCCGGATTTTGCTACACCAAGGTGGCCAACTGCAATTGAGTTATGGAACTAAAAAATGATCTCATCCTATAGTTTTCTTGAATTGGGCACAACCACCAAGTTGCCCTTCCAATAGAGATTAGAGGCTTCCACCAAGCCGTATCGGTCAATGCTACCCTGGTCAAACCATGGGTCATCGAAGTATCACATGCGGCTACGTTGCAAAAATGGCTTGAAACGCGCCATCGGTTTTGGTGGTTGGCGTAGGGGGTTATCAGGCATGGGCACATCCTACTCCCGTATTTCTTTCTTGCGAAGTGATCGCGCTTGAAGTCCTGTAAGAACCGCGTTGAGTGGAGTGCGACTCAACAGGTCTGCCACATTCGTAAGACCAGGTCGATATTCCCATTGGACATGGAATCTGCTCAAGTACTCGCTCCAACGAGCTTGTCACTCAGAGGGGTTAAGTTGTGAGTGAAATAGTACCAGGGGGTTGTGGTATGTAACTACTTTGAATCCACCCTTGGCACCTGCAAGGAAACAACACCAAAGATTTAAGGCATGAACTACCGCAAGCAACTCTTGGTCACTTGTGGTGTAGCGAGTCTCAGCACCTGAGAGTTTGCAAATCTCATATGCAACTAGTCATCCTTCTTGCATAAGGACAGCCCCTATCCCGATGATAGATGTGTCACAGTGTACCTCATATGGTTTTTTGGGTTTTGGGAGTGTAAGTACAGGTACAGATGTCAGAATTTCTTTGAAACGTACAAATGCATGCTCACACGTATTAGACCATGTTAATTTCACGTCTTTACGTGTGAGAGCTGTGATTTTGGTAGCAAGACTAGAGTAGCCTTGCATGAAACGATAAAAGTAGTTCGCCAAGCCTAGGAAGGCTTGTATTTTGCCCACATTGGATCGCTGAGGCCAATCCACAATAGCTTGCACCTTGTGAGGATCCACTCCGATTGCTTTGTTGCCAGTGATGAAGCCCAAGTATTACAACTCAGGTTTTGCAAAATCACACTTTTCTATCTTAGCAAATTTCTACTTGTGGAGGATCTGGAGCACAATACATAGATGTTGTACATGCTTGCCATGATTCTTTGAGAATATCAAGATATCATCAAGATGGTTTTTCCCAACTAGTAACATAAAATGTTATTCATTGTGGCTTGAAACATTGCTAGAGCATTGGTAAGACCAAAACTCAGCACCCGGAACTGATAGTGTCCCAAATCCATACAAAATACGGTTTTGGGAACATCTTTAGTGCTCCAAATTTGGTGATATCCTTGAGTCAGGTCAGGGGAATAGACGATCTTTGCACCTTGAAGTTGGTCAAAGAGATCCTTGATCCTTAGCAATGGATAACAGTTTTTAGCCGTCAAGTTGTTCAACACACGGTAGTCAACACATGCACATACCTCCATCCTTCTTGTTGACAAACAGGATAGGATCTCCGAATGGAGAGCTACTTGGTTTAATCCATCCCTTGGCCAAGTATTCCTTGATCTGTAGTTCGACTTCTTCACGCTCAATAGGAATGAGGAAATACATGGGCCGGAATGATGGTCTTCCTCTAGACGCGAGAGGAATGGTAAGAACAACATTCCGTTCTGGCCGTAGGACATCCGGGAGTGGGTCAAAAACGTCAGAAAACTCTTCCAAGAGATAACTGTAATCATTTGAGCACGATGGTTGATCGTCGTCATTGACCTTACGAGGTTGCACTACAGACACGTTGTGCCTTTTACGCAAGTATCGCTTCACTTGAAGCGCCGTAAGGGCAGATTGTTCACTCTTGTGTGAGGGTCTTGAGAAATCCATAAGAAAAGCTCGAGGGAGCGCTTGCCTTTTTGTACAGTGAGCGTATTTGTGGCCCCAAATCATGTTGGCCTTTTGCTCATTAAGCCAAGGATCACCCAGAACAACGTCAAGTTGATCTGTCAGGTCACTGAAAGTAAAGTTGACGATTGTTGTGAGAGTTCCTAGCTTGAGCCTCGCCCCACATGTGCCGAGTACATCGACCTCATAGTCGTCACCGACGGTGACTTTTCCCTCACAAGGCGTGAAATTTAATCCTAGTTGTCGTACACAAGAGGCACTAATGAACTCGTCATCAACACTTGTTTTAACAAGGACTTGCACGTGTGCCCCAGCCAGATGACCTATTAATTGCATTGTCATCTTTGCGTGTGTGAAGCATGTGAACAAGCTCTTAGGAGGCTTGGCTTGCAAGTGGTACATGCAAAAGTGCTCTATGCTATGACGTAGCTTAACAGAGTCACCCACTTGCTCCCACATGTGGTGTCCTTTGGTTACATCACTCAAGAGTTACCATCCATTCAAGATTTTTTTCCTGAGATCCACAAAGATTGGAACTACAACAGTCACTTGTGTGAGCGAGTTCATGTTATGAGCTACAATTTCCAACTCGAGCACTTGGTTTCTTTTCTGTCGTGTGGTTTCGTTGAAGCAAGTACAATTTTGCGAGCAATCATCATCGATGACATGCAAGAGTGGAAAATTGCGGGAGAGATACACAAAGTCATTACTTCAGTGAGGTGTTCCAAGTGTTTTACAACATCACCTAAGAACATCAATGCACGTTCAACATCCAATGATCTCTCAGCCACAGCCCCTAGTGGTTGTCCACTACCAGCCACTAGGGGATTCAACAACCCTTTCCACGGCCTGCTAGTCCGCGACCACCATTAAGGCCCTTGGCGTTCTGGTGGTTTCCTTGTCCTTATCCTGCTTGTCTTTGCCCTGTTCACTTGTGTTCCCACTAGCACGATCCTTCTAGCGCTTGCAGCATTCAAACGCATAGTGCCCTGTCTTCCCATAGTAGTAGCAGGTGAGGGTGCCTGTCTTGACCTTGCCATCTGCACTCTCCTTATGGCTGTCATGTGGATTAGAAGGTTTGTGGTTTCCTGATTTGTGCCAAAGGAGCTTACGCTCACCATGTTGGGGAGAGTGTTGGCACTTATTGTTTCCCTGTTGGTGATACTGGTCGCGACGTGAGTTCACTCCATACTCGGCTGGCATGGAATTGTACTGCACAAGGATGAAGGCATGCACCTCAGCATAACTGGTCCAAGGCTTGCCTTGAGGGTCCAATGTACAAGCACGAGTAAGGGACTCGTTAGAAAGGTCGTTTGTAAGCCATTCCACAAATTTCCACATGGGAAGGCAGTCCTCATCAGTGATTTTGTCCAAGGTGTTGTCCCAATCCTAGAGGTATTCCACAAGATTACGGTCATTCTGCCAGTTTATTGAAAGATGCCTAGATTCTTGCTGGGAGATGGACACCCTACCGTACACGTCCATGAGGATCTTACACAGGTCTTCCCAGTGAGGTCTGGGGACCGAATGGGTTATTTCCATGTATAACACTTTCAGTCGGTTCTTCACCAATGAGAGTGCTGCGCTTTCAAGGCAAGCGAGCCCGAAAGCACCCCAAGCTCGTTGCTTTATGTTATGGAGCTCAAGAAAAAGCTACATGTGTGGCTTCCAAGTGGCCAACTCCATGTGCTTGGATAAGCCAAAATTAGGATAATCGCTCTGGCGCTTAAGAGCCTTTGAGATCTAAGTGCCCAATGCTGCATCGTCATCCTCAGAATACTTGTTTTTTATTCCTTTCTTAACTTGATGCAGGCAACGAGATCCACTTGGGCTTGTCGACCGGTCATCATGGGTGTCACCCGTTAGACTTTGAGCCTCATCATGTGAAAGATGCTTAGCTTTGCGACCCTGGGATGGGTAGAGAGGTTCAGGCTTGTCGGCCAGGCCACCAGCCACCAACGTACCCATGATGTTCAGCATGCTGATGAATGCATATAAATGAACGTGCTGCTTGAGGTCAAGCACGCTCTTGATGAGCTGGTTATGCTCGAGAGCATCAAGCAAATGCTTTTATTCCTTGGTCACTTGCAAAAGGTTCAGTACATCAGCGATGATTGCTAGATCCTTTTACAATCCCTGGCCTGCCTTAGACACGATGGTCATGTTGGCGGCCGTAGCACATGTGTGTGCTCTTCCACGCCTTCCTTGTTCAAGGCAAGCCAAGAGACCATCCTGGGATTGTGGGATTGCATGTGACGAGATAGGTAGCGTGTTCCTCCCATCACCACCCACTGGTATGTCATCCGGGTTAGTGTCACGAGATGTATGACCAACAGGTAGTTTAGGACCACCATTCCCCTTTGCTAGGGCTGAAGCCCTAACAGATCCCACTGTGCAAAAGTCATGGATTTTGATGTCCACAAGGTAGTTGATCGCCTCCAAGATGGCAGCGTCAATGCCTTTGAGAGGATCATCGTCCTCTTTATCTTGGGCCTCCAAGAAGAGCCAGTCGTCATCTGCTCAAACGTCATCGTTTTCGCCCTCTGTGAAAATTTGTTCTGCGTCCACCACGTGTGCTACGCCAACGATGCTGGCAAGTCCCTTGTCCTTATCGCCAATGCATGGAGTTGACGACGCCTCCTTGGATTCCTCATTTCCCTTCACAATTTCCAAAGCAACAGGGCTCCTGCCGGGCGTCATCTTTGCAAGAGCTGCGGATACGGCGTGACCGATGCCCGTCCTAGAAGCGCTTTTAGTCAGGAAAATCGTTCGTGGAGCACGATTCCCAGATGCGCTTAGGCCACTCTCCTTTGCTGGAGTTTATTTACGGTCTCCTACCACAGACATGAGGAGACCACCTCCCACCATGACTGATGGGGAGTAGTGAAGGGGGAAGGGCAAGGGAGGAGAGGGAGGGATTAGAGTTGATTGAGAGCGTGGTGGCAAGTAGAATATAGATGCACCAGCAATCACTTCTGGTTATTTCAAGCACTCTTGGCCAAGAAAAGCAGAATGAAATCATCTCCACAACATCCACCTCCGTTGCAAAGATAAGTGTTCAACCCCTGTAATGTGGAATTAAAATATTTCTTTTCTAAGATGAAAGAGGAAGAAACAACCTGCTTTTAAGGTTTTTGTCCCTGGGCCATAGCAGGCAGCACATATGTTTAACATTAGCTTCTGATAGCATTATGGAAAGTTTGTAATTTGCGCTTTCCAACGGTATGTTGCATGCAGCATTTGGAGAACTCTGCTGCATGCAATGCCTCTTCAAATTCAGGGTATGTTTCTGAAGAAACTGGCCTGCTACTGTGATTCTGCAACGTGACAGCAAGGCAGGCGGAAGCAAACACGGCTGTGGACCTTGTCACCAAATTCGACCTAGTCTGCTGCTTCTGCACAGTTCTAAGGATGATGGAGCCATTGGAAAATCAACCTGCTCCGCCGGGCTTGAGGGAGGAGGAGTGGAGTGGCGGCTGCAGCTTCCCAGTAGTGACTCAACAGGTTCCAGGTTGTCCAACGACTAAGTCACCAAGGGTGACGACCAGCTCAAGGATACCAATGTAACAAAGCGGGTAAACATGGTGCGAGCCTTTTTGGGAGAGTGAGTCCTCGGGACCCAATTACTCATGGCAATTGCGCAGGTTGGTCATGGAGATTAACTTCGTCTTGAAGTGAAGTATCTCACGAATGCCTCCTCACACAAGTATGCCCTGAGCGAGGTCGGGGCACGGAACCCATTCTCATCATAGGGCGAACCAGGAGGGAGGATGGAGGGTATTATTCTATCCGTCTATTTTGTCGGCGGGTTGAAGCAGCTCGACTAGATTAATTTATCTTGTCAAGTCAACCCATTTAACTATATTCTATTGTCCACGTGGAAATCCTAGGTTTCCGGCATGGTGAAGGATGGGGTGCTGGTGGCAAAATATATTTGTGTGTGCGAGGGTATTTTGCCACCACTTGGCATCCCTTGCCTGATGGCGTGGCTAACACGTTTATAAAAACGTGTTCGTCACTCCACTGGGTGGAGGTGGCACTCGACGGGGTGGTCCCGTTGGAATGCCGGCCAGTGGCCCCTCGCGAGCCCCCTCATCATGGCGAGGTGCCTCGTGAGGGGCCCCTTGATGGGAGGGGACCCCTTGTGATGTTGCATCAGGTCATGCCCAATGCGACAACGTGGGACCCGCGCAGCCCATCGCAATTATTTTTGATGGGCTTGCATTCCACCGCAGGAGGTCGTGAGACCTCGAGCTGCGGCCGGATAGTGTGAGGCACTATCCGGTTGTCATCCTGCGAATCGGATGATTCCACAAAGCTTCCGGTTCATAGGATTGGTCAGCAAGGAAATTCTCCTTGCCGTCCAGTTGACCAAAGCTGGAGTTATCCCCGCATTTCAAGAAAAGGGACAAGACAAACAATTTTTGGGAATGGTGTCGATCTATGCCTCATAACAAACGGACCTACATTGTGCCAGGTGTTTTACATTCTACTCCCCCCTCTTTGTACTTTCTTGTTAATGCCCGTGGTACATTGTTCTGATTTCTTCTAGCCTTCAAAAGCACATGCGTCGTTGAAAGAATGTGGGTGTGGGCCAAGCTCGTAGAGGTTCAATTTCAGTAGTTCGCCGAAGTCAAAGTTGATGCCCAGCTTGATTAGCCGACTGTTCCTGAATACATGGCACCGCTGATAACCGAAAATTTGGAAGGCATTTTTGTGTCTTGTCCCTCAAACCTGGCATCGCTCTTTTCTTCACAATTAATTATGTTCTGTGTCGTCCGCGGGATTGTTCCTGTTGATGTCGCCAAATGCTGGATGGAAACTGCATTCGCTGTATGTGAGGCCGGTTGTTGTTACACTTGGTACTCCGGGATGGTTCTACCATTGAATCCAACTGGCACCAGCTTCAAACCATAGTTCAATCATGGAACCTTGTGAATTTTCCAAAATTGTGGAGGCTGCATGAGATGCTTCGCATTCACTATATCCTGCGGGGTGTTGTGCGAACCCACAAGGTCCACAATTAGACCCTGTTAGTCAGGATTCGAAAGTGATGCCGACAAAGGGGCGTGGAAATGAATGATATTGGGTGAGGTCGGGTGTCGTTGGAGCCAGTCTTTGGCAGTGCCGCGGCTGGACTGTTGGGATGCTTTGTTGGACCATCGATGTTTTCATGTTTTAACGGGAATTTTTACGGTTGTTTGTTCACATTTTGACCTATTCCGACAGTGCATTGATTTCAACATGCACATGCCTAGCTCCCGTCGGGGGTCGATGTCCTATACCCCCTTTTTTCTCTGGCCAGCCAGCGGAACTTGCGTAAGGCTGTTTTGGAAGGACGAGCAGGCCCATCACGCCCAAGCCACACACCCACATGCAATCCGCAAACCCATGGGGCGTGAAGAGGCTTTCCATCCCCCCTGCCCACATGACGGGCGTTGTTGGATGATTCACCTGGACGCCTCAACAATTGTTGAATGCGCCATTGGAGGCCTCGTCATTCGCCCCCGAACCCAACCACCACCTCCATTGTCCTCCTCCTCCCTCTTCCCAACCCTATCACTATTTTCCCCTCCATAGCATCCACTGTCGCCTCTGCCTTAGAAGGGCAGAAGACCTTCACTTTCCCACGGGTTAGTAAGTTGTATCGAATGCTGGAGAGCAGTTTGTGTGGGAATTGTGGGAAAAACAATCCCAGAAATTTGTCTAATCGATGTCTCAACGACGAATGCTAATGATTTCTTGAAGGAAGGTGAGTGGGAACGTTTATATTTTGTTGGAATCCAGTGTTGACGACGGATTCCAATGATTCCTAGCCTCACCCATGAAAGGACGGTGTAGCCCTTTAGAAGAAGAATGTTAGCGCACGAATTCCTCAAAGGGCACTTTTGCACGACGCCTTAGCCGACACGGCTTTTGTTGCATGATGCCAAGTCGGTGAGATTAGCCATTGACGAATTTGGGTTCTGCATTGATTACGTGAGATGCCTGTACAGGTTTGTGTTCTGGTGTTACGGTTTGACCGCAAGTGGAATTATGCATGTTGGAGAGATTCAGAAAGATCCTCTGTGCTTCACCAGCTCTCTATGACTTTTTTTTCCAGATGGTAAAGGAGTACAAGACGGGTCATATAAGATTTCCATCCACTGATAAAGGTGAAATATAATAATAAACGATGCTTAAGTGTACAACAACCACGCTCTATTGATGTGGACAAACAGGACCCAGGTTGATGCAAACATAGTGGCTTGGTGCCACTCCCTTGATGGATGTACCTGGCGCGGAAGTGCGTTTGCCACCGAAAAGACTTGACGAACATTAGGTACCCATCCTAAGGCCCTTACATGAGAATATTGCTTGATTGTACGCATGTTACATTGGGTTTAACGTGTCTTACTGGATACGATTTGTTACAAAGTTACTTCGAATTCTTTCTCATGTGATTCCAAATAAAATAAACCAGGTGAATTTTTCCCTCTCTCTCTCTCTCCCTCTCTATACCACTCACTCTCTCTCCCTCTCTATACCACTCACTCTCTCT
>SZWC01019926.1:8787-27137 GCA_023375785.1 Penium margaritaceum
TTGCTGTGCCTTCTACGTCTTGCAGGCGCCTTTCGGCGGACTGGGCATGAGGCCCATTTGCATGTTTTTGCATTATATACTCGCTGTCAGTCGATGGATGCATGCATGTGACCAGTCGTTGCGTGCGTCTTTTGATTCTGCACGTCTAGGTTCAGACGGCATAGGATTCTGACATGTGTGCGCAGAGTTACGGCCAAAACAGTGGTTTTGGGCCGGTTTTAGGACAGCTCTTGGACTGCCGCGTGCGACACCCGCCGTGCGCCGCGGCAGGTATTTATGCCCTGGACCTGTCAGTTGTCATGTCTCTCTGCATTTACTAAGCTATTGAAGCTTATGAGACTTTGCGCGTCTCCCTAGCCTGATCCTTGCTGTTTCTTGCACCTGCCTGCTTGCTAGTGCGTCAGCTGACTGGACAATGTCGCCATGTCAGCAGCAGCAAGACTAGGAAGCTTCCTAGCAGTTTCTCACATCTGTCCCTTGCCTTCCAGAGGCCTCTTGGCTTGTGGCTGAGCATGTAAGGAGTCCTGTGTCTGAAGTTGATCAGGGGTGCTGTTGTCAGATTTCTGACACGTACACACGCAAGGGCATACTTGCGTGAATAATCTCGCGTGCATGGTGAGGAGCTCACCATCCATGGCTTGGGAGAAGAGAAGTCACGAGTAAAGGAATGCAGAAACCCCGGATAGCGACATATTGTGTGAGTGTTGGTCGTGAGGACAAAAATGCAATAGACGGCGCTGAGAGTGGTGGGGAAACAGCAAAGACTTGGTTGAACGAATGGGAGCTAGATAGAACAATGAGTGAGAGAGGGGGATATCCCCTCCACTCTCGGTACGGACAGCGTACATGCAAGCTGCGTGACACTTGGTCTAGGGCAATGTCCAAGAAAATAGCTACCGGCTCCAAAACAGCAACTAGACACACCCCAGCAACAGCACGGCACACTTAGGTGGCCGAATGACAAGCCAAAAGAAGAAGCGGAAGCAAGAAAGCACGCTCTGCGGGACTAAACTGACAGAGAGCATATTTGATGTTGCCGAGAAAGTGACCATCGTGAACTGGCCACCGAGAAAACTCATGTGTGCACATAGGAACGGGGGTGTGACCATATACCCACCGAATTCTCGATAGATCCACCATATCCACAGACCGCTCTTTAACTACCCCATATCCACACAGCGACGACTTTTTGTCTGCCATACCACTTGCTCGCTCATTTAGGTCGCCATGTCCACGTACCGCACTAAAAGAACCCCATGTCCACAAGTTTTTATTTATAGAACCATATGTCTACACCGGATTCTACGCTGGTAAGCACTTTTCGTGAACGGAACCATGCGTCATTGGCCGTTATCCGGT
This sequence comes from Penium margaritaceum, assembly GCA_023375785.1. Lineage (NCBI taxonomy): Eukaryota > Viridiplantae > Streptophyta > Zygnematophyceae > Desmidiales > Peniaceae > Penium > Penium margaritaceum. The sequence goes on from SZWC01019926.1 coordinate 10,147, forward strand.
GCAGTCCCGACAGATGGCACTTTCACCTGATAAGTATAGGACAAGTGTATAGGCGATTTCGTGTGCAAACGGACAATGCGGAGAGCGCCGACATGACGGGTGTTGTAAACTGTAGCCGTGAGGCGGTGTACGAGCATCCATTTGGTGGGGGGTTTGTACTGCACGTGGATGTGTAATTTGGACACGTTCCAAGCGAACCCGCTCGTGAATGCCGCGAAAAGTCGCTATGACGGTGACATCCTATGTCAGCGACAAGAATGCTTCGCATTGCGAAAGGTCACAAACCTGTATGACATGACACCTTTAACCGCGTCCCTACATGCGCTCAATTTATTTAAGGATCGATGTGGTTCGCCTCATTAACGTACAAAAAGCTTCCGCATCGCTTCAATGTCTTGGGGGCGGAGCCCTACCCCTACCAGTGTGCCTACACACGTAGGGTGGTGCGTGGACGTTCCGTGGCCTGAACCGAGTGAAGCAAGGCGACAGTGGAGGCTCATCAAGCAGGAGTGGGACCGGAGACATGCACCCTACCCTGGGATATTCATTGAAGGCGATGGGCCAACACTAGAAGTGATGTGTTGGGTGACTGGACACCGGATGCCTTCACCCCGGCCTAAGGATTGTTTGAACAGTTGGGAACCCTGGATGAGCATGGACCTGTTAAGTGGATGAAGTGATAACGCATCTTGCAAGGCTGTGAAACCAATGGATCCATGAACATGGTGTGATTTTCCACCGATAACTCACTGTTCCCACTCACCCTTTCAGGCAACAAGACCAATGCAAACGATGCAACGTTTCAACGTTGACAAGGATACTTTTGTACGATGGACGTGCACTCGACGCAGTCACGGGCATGACATGATTAATATGCTGGGAAAAAGAACAAAAATTCCAATAAGCGTGTATTGGAATTTTCCTAGGCAAATCCAAGTATTGTTACTTTTGTAACAATACTTTTGGAATATGGACTACATCATGATGCAGGTTTGGGCAGAACAGTATTACTTTCATTCTTTTTCTAACAATATGTCCAGTGTAATTGTGACTAAGACAAACATTGAGAACCACACGAAAGCCAGTTGTAATGAAACATTGTGTGTGTTCTTTTGAAAGGTTCAATTAACGTGAAATGCACATGACATGGTTGCATGATTCATACAATGAGTACAGTGTTGTGACATTACGTTTGCAGTATGGAGTACATAATGATACAGTAACGGGCATTACATGAATAATTTCAAGGTTTTCTCAACAATATGTCCAGTGCAATTGAGATAAAGACAGTCATTGAGAAGCACACGAAGGCCAGTTGTAATGGAACATTGTGTGTGTTCGTATAAAATGGTTGAATTATCGCCAATTGCACATGACATGGTTGCATGATTCATACAATGAGTATAGTGTTGTAACATTACGTCTGCATTTTGGAGTACATAATGATACAGTTATGGGTATAAGGTTAATAAATGCAAGTTTTTACGCACAATATGTCCAGTGCAATTGAGACAAGACAGTCATTGAGAAGTACAAGAAGGCCAGTTGTAATGGAACATTGTTTCTGTTTCCTTCACAGAGGAGCGTCTGAATGTGCTTCCATATTGGTGGTAAGGCGCTCTTAGTGTGTACAGCCTGCAATGAAGGGACCCGGGCGTCCACTCACCAACCATTGCTGGCCTGTAGGGGGCAAAAAATAGATCCACGACATGATCTCATAGGCAGGACAAAAGTTGCTTGTGAGACAACAGTTATCGTGGTAGCAGTCTACAAACTCCACATCGTCTTTTGTCTCCGATGACGTAGAGTCCTCGGTGTCACACTCGTCCATGTCGTAAAAAACATCTTTCTCCTCCTTGTATCAGGGAATGTCACATTTGGGACACGCTCCATGTTGAAATGGACACATGTACATTTTCACAATGTGAACTGGCCTTGGTGCCCAGTCCTTCCATCTCACGAGGAAGTATGTAACACCAGCTCCGGCAAAGAAGGACGTCACACAATCCATCACACTTGGCACTGGCATCAATGTTAGGCGTGAAAAGTGAAGTTGTATTTAAGAGAATGAACAACACTACAAGGGCAACCCTTTGTAGCACGGCATGACAGCAGATAATACCCAAAAACATTAATTCTTTTGCATACTATGATTTCGGTCTCTGACTGAACTATTTTCTTTGACAATGTGTTCGTTTGACCTTCCAATTAGACAAGAACATGATTCGTAGAAAAGTACACTTCACATCAAACAAGAACACCATGACGTCTAGGTGCAATCTGGGCCACCCTACCCTAACTGCTTCTCCCCTAGTGGTGTCCTACCTCTGCAACATCTATCCATGTGAACAGAAGTCTTGTGATCTGTGAGCTCCATTCTTTTCCCAGTGGTGGAGGCCAATACACCATGTTGTTTTTCCCAGTTTTGACAATTTGTGCTCCCATCTGGTTCCACTTGTCCATCACCTGCGCGACACAAAACGCATGGTTGGATCGGTAATGTGAACGTAGAACCAAAACAGGGACTACAATCACGAATAACCTGCTTTAACAACGACATGTCATACTTTACATTCTAAAACACATCGGGCTCGTCATCCCACTCTTAAGCGCACTCCTCCCAGCCATCCATGACGCAAGCCTGTTGCTGCTCACGGACACTTCTGGCCTCCCACTCCCTCTATTACTGCGGGTCAGAAAAATGGTCGTCGTCCTCCTACTCCTCTTCATCCAAGTCACTCAGAATGTGCCTTTCAGGATCGTAGATCTTCTCCTGCGCAGAGTCATATCCCGCTGCCTTGGGGTCGTACTCAGCGTCGTCATTGACGGCAGCCGTAAGCCCTGTTGCCCTTGCAGTTGCCGCAACGACTATAGATGTTGCAGCAGCAACTCTGGTTGCTGTTGTACTTGTGAAAGTGCGTCGTGCCTGCCCCGTCTATCCCCACCCTGCACCAATGCCCAACATGCAGGTGCCTGGACTATCGTCGGACAACAAAACAATGGTTTCTGTTGTTGTGCCTACAGTCTGCGCAACCGGCGTGGTGGTGCGAGGGGTACCAGTGGCAGCAGCTGCTACTTCTACTACAGCTACAACAGCTTCTTTTTCCGCTTGGGTCTCTGCTGGAGGCCACCGACTAGCATAGGCCTCTGCCCGCATGGCGTCCTCTGCGCGCTGTAGCCGGCGTTGAAGAGTGTTGGCTGCTGCCTCAACAGTAGGAGTCACAGCAGGCTCGTTCGTACACTTTTTCATGGTGTGTCCCTTTTGGCCGCAACAGCGACAGATGTAGTTTTTCCGTCGATTGTCCTCGAGGTCCCACCGCGTGCTCTTTGGCCGCCCTGCTCCACGCTTTGGGCCGGCTGCTGCCATAGAACTCCCTCCTCGACTTTCAGCGACGCTGGGTTTACGCCTGGAATGGGGAAGTTGTATGTGCGCATGTTTGCCATACGTGTGAGTCCAGTGTCACATAGTGGCTCCGCCTGCTCTCCACGGCCGATGACAAATGCGCATCCGTGTACACAGGGTTGGCCCCACTCCTTCCAAGCACCACACGTGCACGTCCGCTCCAGCACGTTGACCATCCGCGTCCTGTTGCTTGACCCCGTCACACTGCCACTCTGGGGCCCTTCATCCACGAAGTTGTGGTTGTGAGCTAAGACGTAGCTGTTGAGCAGCCGCTTTGCCGGTGTCGGCGCAAATTGTCCTTTACATGACTTGCTGAGCCTGCGCCTTTCTACAAGCAGGCGCTGCTCCCACGTGTACAGGGACACAAAGCAGTATAACGAAAATTGTTTTTGGAAATCAACGATGTGGGCGTTCAAAGACTCCGCCGCGTTCGACATGGTGTGTCTACCACGCCCTAGTGGACAGTACTGTCTGGCCCATTGTTCCTTCGGAATGCCACCAACTCCGTCTGCGCCGAGAAGGTAGACTACAGTTCTGGAGTTAACGGCACGCAACTGTTCTTCACACCTCCTCCACTCTGCTGGTGTAAGCGCATGTGCCAGCCACCAAAACTAGTAGCCAACTTGTGGAAGCAGTAGTACGTGTGATGTGCCCCATGCAACTCCTTCTCCACAGCCTTCAGCAGTCCTTTGTCACGGTCGGAAATGACGACGGTACCTTTCTCAACTGTTGTATGATACTCAATCACCAGCTGCTCCAAAAACCATTTCCAATTTTCCTCATTCTCCCCCTGAACCATCGCCCACGCCATCGGCATAACATTGTCGTTGGCATCAAAGAACTGGCTGATGAGGAGGACTTGTTTGTGACCGTTTTTAAGGTGCGTGCCGCCCATTGTCAGAATCCGGCAAGCGCGCTAGAAGCCCAAGACCGTGGCTCTAGGTGCCACAAACAAGCGGATGAAGACGCCATCCTTGGTTGCCTCGACCAAAGCATGCGTGTCCTTGTCCACACGCTTCAGCTGCGATGCACATGATAGACAGTGTTAGTACCATTTCCGAGACAATATGATGGAATGGAGAAGACATGCAAACACGACATACTGTCGTATCGCCTCACAGTACATTGGGAATAGGCTCCACGATAGGGCTTTGGGGCCGATGCGATTTTCCTGCGCCTTCAACTTCGCCCGGTACATGGTGTTCTTGTCCACCACTTTGATTGTTGCTTTGCAGACCACGGCTTACAACGTCTTCACATCTCTTTTCGAGTTCCGCTTCAGCGTTGAATCAATCTACCGCGCCGCCCACTTCACAGTCTTCGCCGGATCTCCATGACCTACACCTCGGACACACTTGTGACCGTCCACGAACTCGGAGACAACGATGGCGGTGTCGTTTGGCGTGACATGGGCACGAAGAAGCCACGGGCAATTCTTGTCCTTGAACTGTCCACACCGTGCAGTGAACCGCGTCTCTTCACTGCATAGCCACCGGATAGTCATCCGGTTGGTGATGGCGTAGCCATCCACTGCTGCGCGTGCCTCCGCCATGTTCCGGAACGACATGCCTCCGGGAAAAGTAGGCTCTGCCTTCCTACGCTTTGGGGCCTCACCCGACGCCTCATCGTCAGAGGGAACTACACCAGAAAGAAGATGACATGGCCAATTTCATTGGGCAGAGAAAAAAACAGAAAGGGTTCGTTCACGATATACCCAATTTTTGGAACTATATAGCTGATATGCCAATGTCGCACCAAAAAATAACGCATATGACAACGGCGCACAAAAAATAATGCATATGACAATATTGCACAGAAAATCACGCGTATGACAATGCCCTACATAACATGACGCATATGCCAACGTTACACAGAAAATACCTTAGGAACCCAGAAGCGCTAAAACAAATGCCATGTTCCCGCCACATACCATGTAGCATTGGTGCATGACATGATTTTTGTCATTCACTATGTCTGAGACGGATGCACCATTACACTTTTTTCCATGTCAGGTCCAAAACACATGATGTGATCCAGCATGAAGAAAGGGGTGGGCGGCTGGTTGATTTTGTTGCGAAGGCTGGGCGGATGGTTGTTTTTGTAACGCATGGTGGGCAGATGGTTGTTTTTCATCCGAACCACGGGCGGATCGTTACTTTTCTTCCAAACAACGGGCGGATGAGATTCACACTTAACGTTTTATGGGTATCTGACCTATTTCACCCAAACAGAAATTCAAGTAATAATTAACGCTGGACATAAGTTTTACCAACAACATGACTCGGGCTAGACAGCCTGAGGGTGTCTTTTCCTTGTTCTGGCAAAATTAGGAGCACTTGAGCACGCTGGTCATGCTCAAAGTGCTCGTCATACACGAGGTTTTGGGTGGATCGGGTTTGGGGCACGAGACCTGGCTCGCTGAGTTGTGGGCGTGTTAGTGGTCGCGGTTCAAAAACCACAAGAACGTCGCTTGATCTATGCCTATGCAAGGCAGCCCACTGCAACTGGGCAGCCATCTTGGACGAAATGGGTACAATACATGTAGAGTTGGACGTAAAATAGACTAGATACTCACGCTCACCGGGCTCAGAGGCGTCAACGTCCAGGTCCATGGTGCGCGATAGCCTAGCGTGGTGGCTGTCTCAGAAGCATGATGATGCATTGGACCCTACTCTAGACAGCGGTCGAGAGTAGGGTCCAATGCGGGACCCCAGGAGACCCTGGACAGGACACCGGAAGGCGATGGGCCTCCCGCCGGCCGTTGACATGACGTTTGTATGGTACACAAAATAGACATAGTGGCATGTGCTCGCAGAGGGTGACCGTCTTGCGAGGGCCTCGTACATGCACACTACTCATGCGACTCCACGAGTCGGCGCATCGAAAGTCGCGCAAGCGACGACATTGTGAACGTTGGACGGAAGACATCGGACAAGGTTGACAGGCTGGCGGATGCTGGCAGCAACGGCCAGCGTGGCGATAGTATCTCCTATTGTTTTCGATTGTAAGTGCCGATATCAAGGACAGTTTTTGTTAGAAAACCTTCTGTCCACAATGAATATCGGCCACAAGCACTGGAAGTCTGACGACTTTCTACATGCAGAAATCTTATCCCCCCGTAATTCAATGGCTGTTCGGTGGGGACGCTTGCATATTACACATTGACAACCAAAATATTGGACGGTTTCATTTCACTCTGAATATGATGCGTTCTTCCGACACTGGCCGTTATCGAACAACGGAAAGCCGAAATTTACGGATGACGATTCATAGATTTAATGAAATATTAATAACCCCATGTCCAGTGCTTAAAAAAAAAACGCCAAACCGGTATGGCATAGTAATAACCTCCGACGTGGACATGGCGTGGTTAACCACGACCTCTGCGGATATGGGGTTTTTATTTTTTAAAGTGCTGGATATGGGGGACCTAATTTTCCACTTGTGGATATGGGAGGGTCCGCCCTTCGGGATTATGGATGATAGGGTGAAATAGCTCAGATACCCATAAAACGCAAAGTGTGACTCTCATCCGCCCGTCGTTCGGAAGAAAAGTAACGATCCGCCCGTCGTTCGGAAGAAAAGCAACCATCCGCCCACCTTGCATTACGAAAGCAACCATCCGCCCAGCCTCCGCAACAAAATCAACCTGCCGCCCACCCCTTTTTTCATGCTGGATCACAGCATGTGTTTTGGACCTGACATGGAAAAAATTGCAATGGTGCATTCGTCTGAGACATAGTGAATGACAAAAATCATCTCATGCATCAATGCTACATGGTATGTGGCGAGAACATGACATTTTTTTTAGCGTTTCTGGGTTCCTCAGGTATTTTCTGTGTAACGTTGGCGGATGAGTAATATTTTTTACCTCGTGGGCGGCTGGTTGCTNAAACGCAAAGTGTGACTCTCATCCGCCCGTCGTTCGGAAGAAAAGTAACGATCCGCCCGTGGTTCGGAAGAAAAGCAACCATCCGCCCACCTTGCATTACAAAAGCAACCATCCGCCCAGCCTCCGCAACAAAATCAACCTGCCGCCCACCCCTTTTTTCATGCTGGATCACAGCATGTGTTTTGGACCTGACATGGAAAAAATTGCAATGGTGCATTCGTCTGAGACATAGTGAATGACGAAAATCATCTCATGCATCAATGCTACATGGTATGTGGCGAGAACATGACATTTTTTGTAGCGTTTCTGGGTTCCTCAGGTATTTTTTGTGTAACGTTGGCGGATGAGTAATATTTTTTACCTCGTGGGCGGCTGGTTGCTTTCTCGCTCGGCGTTGATACCTGCGTTTTTTCCGACGGTCCGTTGATACCTGGGTTATTTTTCGCACGACGACGGGCGAATGAGCTATATAGTTCCGAAAACTGGGCATATGGTGACCGAACCCTTATGGATATCCTGCCACATATGAATATGCAAGATGAAGCTGAGATTGTCAACATGGCAGTCGACCCCTGTGGCCTGCCTGCATGTGAGTGGCGTCAAGTCCGGAGGACACCAAGACACTGACATAACAACAACGAGTGGGTGGTGGGTGCATTAAGGTTGCCCCCATATTCAAAGCAACAACAGGCTTGTTGCCAAAATTGGAGTTGACTAGCTCTCCCAGGACTTGAACTATTCCTCACACAATTACACATGAACCCACTTGGGTATGCTGCTGGGGAAATCCAGTAGCATGCAGTCTAGCAGATTGCACCCGACACTGGTGTGACGGTTGAAATGTCACATAACCCGCCGGTTTGCATGTCTAGGGAAGTGCATGCACGCATGCATGTCACAGCCAGCACGGCTGCACACGGTGTCGGTGAAATTACTGAAAGCAACTCCACCACGCTGGATCATGTCTCCATGTTCCACGCACAAGCGTGGTGCGACTTGACATCTTGTCACCGTTTCTCATGCCGCGGGATGACCTCCAACAATCTTAGCGTTCCAAAAGCAGGGACACTAATCTTTAAGCCATAGCTCCTTGTGGGTGCGCCCAACACGGTCGGTGTTGTGAGTGAATTCTGATGCTTGTAACATGTAAATCTCTTTGTCAATATTTCTTTATTGGAAAATTTGGTTACATTCATTGATTCGAGCTCCTAGTCATGGTGAGATGCCAGACTGAAGAGAGCTTGTGCAGTGGTATACCGACCTATTGGTTCTACTGTCTCGTCGAAAGCAACTTCATGGATTTGGGAGACCTTCACCATCAGGTTTGTCTTGCACATTTCAAATGAACCCTCAAGCTGAAGCTTCCATGGATACACCCAGCGCATGGAGATAGTGTTGCCGCCAGGGAACACTATGCTCAACGATGGCATCAAGCTTCTCTTACATGTAATCCATGAGCAGTGCAATGCGGGTGGCCTCACGAGCCTGACGCACTTCAATCGGCTCGGGAACCAGAAGAGTGGCAACGCTTGCAACAAGAAATGAAGCGACCTATTCGGACATGGAAGCATAAATGATGATTTGGAAGTCATCAACCATGAGAGAGTATCCAAGGGTAGTGCTAAGTGGAAATCACACCAATAACGAGGCTGAGCACATTGAGGCCTGTGGGAACTGTAGGAAGAACTAGAGCATGAGATTATGGGACACATTTCTTCTGAAACTATGTGGTTCATTGTGACTATGGCAAGCAAGTGCTAGAAGAAGCAATGCGTGAGTGCCGGATGAGCTGCCCTACAAAACCCGTGAGAAGCGGATCGTTGACCAATGGATTGACCTCAACTTGGTGTGGCAGTGGTCCAACCATCGAATAGGCATTTAGAAGAGCTACCAAAACTCGCCAATGTGAAGTGCAAGCTGGACAAGGTACTCAGGCTGGGCTTCATCCGACCGGCCACATGTCATTACAGGGCACAAACATTCTATATAAGAGAAGGAAAGTGACGGAATGCAGATATATGTTTGCTATCTTATTCAGAAATACATAACCATCGAGGAATGTAATCCTCTCTAGTGGGAGAAATGAACGTCAATGACTTTGCGCTTTTTTTATGAAAGTCAACAACATCATCGTTTACAAATGTACTTCAATGGAGCGTGAGAGACCCTTTCAGAGTTTATTGAAGTTCTACAAAGGAATCAGTTTTTGGAAATTCTCAGAGTGCATCTTGAATCACCTTTCAATTGAGTTGAAAGGCACGTGCACATAACTGGTAGTACACAGATCTCAATGTTTGTGAGCAATGTCTTGGTGGTTGTTGATCGACCAACACTGACAAATATTTGCGACAAACGATTACGGACTCTACAACTAATACTATTGGCTCCCAAAGGCATATGCACTACTTTTAGTGTGACTCGCTGATTGCACTCAAAGTCAAACGAGTTTAATTAAGGATGCCAAAAACAAGGAAAATTGATCTCTTTACAAATGCTCTGACTTTGGTGCCAGATCTATTGTTTTTGGATCCGTTAGTCGACTACATCCATTTGACAGATGTGTCCAATCACTTAATTAGTACAACCATTTGCTTATTTGCTGCACAACATGTGAAGATTAGAGTTGAGGTACAGCCAGCATGAGAACAAAATTGCGTGCGAATGTGCACACGTTCAAAGTGTGGTAATCATATTGCAATACTGGCGTTTCATTTTCTACAGGTGATGGCATGCACTAAAACATCTTAAGACAGATTTTCCACATGAAGTTCCTCAAATCCAGCCATGACTAGGACATTGGGGATCAACTTGAAAAGGAAAATCCAATGGTAACTCTTTGTCACTGGCCAAATTTGATGACCAGGATCAGCACACCATGAATTCATTGGGACCCATTTACGTTGTAGATTCTTTTATGATGCTACAAGTACCCTGGAAGGTAGGTACAATCCAAAATTAAGTAATACACTTTATCGGTATACATTGATCATATCCCGAGTCATCATGTTGCCGATTAGGGAATGGTGGTGCATGTTGTCGGATTACATTCACAACACCAGTTTGGAGGACGTTTTGGCAAATTATCACTATAGAAACGCTAGCAAAACCTTTTTGGGAGGAGAAGGTGTGGTCCAACATGTAAATTTGCGGACGTTCGTGAAAAGCATAAAGCTCTATCGACTAAATCAATGGGTACACTTTGCACTTCCTTCTTTCCTAATGAGCCATGGTAGATTTCGCCCATCTCCCTAGATGAGGTTGATGTAATACTTCTTGTGGTCGACCACTTTTCAAAGAAAGAGTATTTGTTGTACTTCTTCGGCGTTGGTACAGTCACTCTCAAAGAGTATCTTTGCCAACGTTGCGGGAGTACAGAACATCCATGCTCATGCGGACAAGAGCAGTGACGAGCTGAAGAACAAGCTCAAAGTAAGGCACATACAACACATTGGTGATGTAGACTTTGCCAGACACCAACACAATGAATATGAAGCATCTTGTTGGACCCCATCCGAGCACTCTGGACAGCGCCAAACATGCCAAGCATACTGAATACCTGAGAAAAATATGTCATGTGATGCGCACCGTTGGATTCAATGATCCAGGTGCCATGAGGGTCATGAGGGACAGACGCAATAATGTTGCACCGAGCGATGAAGTAACCTGACATGGGGTCAGGGTCGGTTCCGGTAGTATGATCGCCAAGGAAGGGCTGGAGGTCAGTGCGATCACTCTCCGGTAAAGCGAAGAACAGGGTTGTAGCTGCATAGCTTGCGATGAACAACTGCTCGGGAATGGAGGAGTCGTACTTCAAGGTCTCCCACCTCAAGGTGGGATGGTGGCATCTCAAAATCCTTCTGCATGCGTCAAAGACTGGCTACGTTGCCTACATACCCTATGACACTAGAAACATTCTGCTACTATTGTTGCTGGTATTTAGCTTCTCGTATAACCATCAGATCTTACTCTAATGTGGCTAGGCGTTTGCCCAAGTCGTCAACCTCTTACTAAAAAATAGCAACCGGGTCAGATGGCCACGTTACGAACGGAGATGATGACTTCGTCACTCCAGCAATGCCAAGTCCGGCCATTGTAGTGCGTGGTAGACGCTGCCACTACAACTCTATCTGTAACTAGATGACCATGGAATTAGCTAAGAACTAAGTTTTTAGAGGAGCTTAAACAAGGATAAAATATGACCATTTTATGTTTTTTTTGGAAAATACCCCACCCATTGTCAGGTACTCCTTTATGAGAGTTTACTAAAATGCCTAGTATTGATTTCCTCTACAAATGGTTGGTGGTTAGTAGTCCGTTGGAGCCACGTGAAAGCTGATGTAGCTCTTATACAGCTTGACACTTGTCGAGGTGTTGCTTCTACACCAATCATCGTTGTAGTCACCACAAAGCTGATGCTATCATCGCATGATGCTGATGTTGTAGTTCCTTTTATATGCTGCCACTATAATGGATGCGTAGTGCTGCAACGGTTATTATTGCTACTGTTGTTGGTGATGCTACTGTTGTGTACTACTGCTACTCCCTCACTGTTACCTCGATGTTGTCTTGTTTCTGCTGCTCCTACCACGTGGAAGGCAGCAAGCGAGCGAGTGAGTGTGACTCCGAAAAGTTTTATTTTCTTTCCAATTCTTTGGTTTCTTGGTGTGGTTGTGCTAATTTTGTAACTGCTGATGTGACTATATTTGGTAGAAAGGATACATCAGGTACAAAAAGAGGAGGAGGTTCAATAAAACATGGAGAAACACTGGCAAAAATGTCCTCTTGCGTGGTGTTTCCATGGCCACGTGAATCTGCTCCATAGTGCCGCCTTGTGTCAGCTACGTGACCGCCTATGTTACCACCTCCGTGGGATCAATGCTGTGAAAATTCCTCGACATCATATACACCATGTCAGGAGCGCTTTGATGCCACCACCAGACAAGGCTTACTCTGCCAAGAAAAATCCAACAAAATTTCCCTTGCATTAGCGTGCATGGAAGTGGGCCAACATTGAGTGGGACCTGTGAGCAACTGTTGCTGCTCAATCTACTGTATCTTCTACGCTATGGCTTTGATACTAGAGTGGAAAAAGTGCTACGCTAGTCTAGAAAAGACTATTTGGAGAGGTTGGAGAAGCTAAGAGAATGCTGAAATGGTGGCAAGTGAGAAGGCGGACACCTCTAGGAGCGAGCAACATGCTGACAGATGAGTGACATCACGAGAAGCGGCTAGAAAGGAAAGAGTTGCAGACTTAGCTAGAAGCAAACCAATGAGGAAAACTAGGATGCAGAGCCCAGGAACATAAGTGAAGGACGTTGAGGCGGTGTGGGCTCAACCTCAGCACTGAGGTGCAGGTAGATGTCCTCGCAGTTGTGGTGCACGTGACAGTCTTGATGATGACTGAGTACAGATCTGGTAGCTAGAGTGTTGGAGTCCTTAAGCTGAAAGCTGGACGGGCAAGAAGATGATGAGACAACAGGATGACTGAGCCAAAGTCAGGGCCTACAAGCTGGAGCGGAGAGATGTGATTGATGAACTAAAAAAACTTTAATGGAATGACAAGAGAGGTGAATACAAGTCAATTGGCCCAAAGCCCTAAGTACCTATAGAGGCGATTACGCATGTCTACCGTGGTCGATGTGAGGCATGTAGCCTCAGCCACCAATCTGCTGGTGCTTCGGAGTGAGCAGCCACTTTGTGGCTTCACATGATGCTTGCTTGACAGTCATGGTCGGTCCACGTCCAGCAGCTCCGAGTGTAGTGTGGTTGGGAGCAGCTTCAATTAGGTGGACGTGATGCCAGTGTCGTTTAGCAAAGTCCAACCCGCACATGTCGCCAGCCATTAGTCTGCAGACATCCATTTTCATTATGTCGTCTGGTTTTCCGGTACTGCTGAACAGTTGATTCGCGTAGCCGTTTGGCAGGACCTGCAGAGATGAGCAAGAACCTCTGAGTGTATTTTGTGCATTTCTACCTCCTAGTACTTCTGACTCTGTGTAGGGGTATTTCCTTCACATTTCCGGTCTTCAAGGCATTCTTGTTATCAGCGTAGAACATTCCAACAACTCCCTTCAAAATCACAAGACTGCTGAGAGGAAGGTGAGTGTCTGGTGGATGGAGCTGGTGGGGTGGTGAGGAGAATTTTTCCAAGGGAGGTGGTGCAGAGGGTTGCCGGTTTTGACAAGGTGAGTACTAGGAGGTTGACGGTTAGGACCCATGTTGTTGTTGGGATCCTTAGGAGAGATATCGTGGTGGAGTTTCACTTGTTCAATGGTTTTTGCAGTAGTGTGGAGATCGTAGAGGAGGTGCAAAGTGAAGATGGAAGCAGGAAGAGCTCGATGTTGGTCATTTTGCCAATGTTGGAGCTGAGGTTGGTCGTTTTTGGCAGAGTTGTTGTCCAAATCCCAGCTCGTCCAAGCATTATGTGATGGGTCATGGACAGAATCAGTTGGGAAACAAAGTTCACTGGTTCTTGATGGATGTTTCTTTCATGTATAGGCTTCAACTACTATTTTGTTGTTCAGCCGCCTGGTCTTCATGATGGTCTAGGCTGCGGCGGTGAGGAGGCACATAGGGAGAACGAAGTTGGACAGCGTGTTGAGCCGACAGTGGGGTGATTGAAATCTGAAGTGGAAGTTCAGGCAAGATTACTGGAATTTCATCTTCAATTATGGCTTGAGAAATTGGGTTTTGAGGCGTTATGCAACAGATGGAATCACTCATGTCTGCGGAATCACTTGTAGTTGGTGTCACTGGGCCAGATGCAGGCTGACCATTCCCTAAGGAGTGTAAGTGTGGTGGAGTGTAAATGGCAGAATTTGCAGCTTCAGCGGGAAGTGCAAGCTCAATGAAGTCCAAACTTGGATTGTTGTGAATGTTGTCCGAGGAAGAGGCAGCTGCAGGGGAGGCAGAAGAGGAGATGTTGGGTTGTTCTGGTGAGACTGGTGGGTCTTCTTTCAGAGTGCCATGGATGGTCTTGCCATAGAATTGAAGCATGAACTGGTTCACTTCTTCATAGTTGAACACCGGGAAATAAGTTTAGACAAGAAGTGTCATGTGCTCCGTGGCGTCTGAGATGACTGTAAGTGCAGGAGTGGTTTCTGTTGTATTGGCAGCATGATGAAGAGTAAGGTCCGTGGCAGTAGGGTAATGATTTCTTGCATAGTAGTCGGTGATGTCAGCTTCAGGTGTTGGTGATCAAGGCTCTGCTGTTGAGTCCGCTGCTATGATTGAAATGCACTCAAAGGTTAGCATGCTTTAAGGCACATATTCCGTTGGAGTGGATAGAATGTTGATGCTGATGGAAAGCTGGTTGTTGTAGGAGGATAGGATGGTGGTGCTGATGTCACGACTGCTCCTTCGTAAGAGAGAGAGACTTGAGAGGAAGTTTCTCAGGAAGTTCCGGCTGCTGTGATGTTTTAATGGATGAGATGATTTGAGGTTGTGGCTGCACTGCTGGCTTGTGAGAGGAGATACTGATGCTGTGGAAACAGGATAACTTGGTTGGTTGGCGGCTCAAGATAGCGAGGAAGTTCAAAGAGGCTAGGACTAAGGATATGTGACTGTTACACAATGCTAGAGGTGGTTTGTGCTAGGGCTGATGCTGCTGCGAGGAAGGATGTAATGTCGTTGCAATGTAGCTGAGGGCAACTGCTGGGACTGATGAGGCAGATGATGGGCTGGTTGCTGAAACAGGACGAAGCTGCTAGAGGGTTTGCTATTAGGCGGTTGCTGCTGCTTTGCTTTCAATGTGGAGCGTCGACACTGAGCTGTGCCCATGCACAATTCAAAGATGGTGACCACATCATGCTGCATGATGGAATAGGAAGAGGCTACGTATGAGTGTCAAATGATGATGTTGCTCCTATGGAGAAATTGCTAGCAGTCCGGCAGACGTGCGTTTTGGCAGGGCGTTTCATGCGGCAGAGATGCGGAAGCCGACTATGATGGACGTAGGTTCTTTCCCTATGCCCTGATATCATGTCAAAATATTTGGAGAGGTTGGAGAAGCTAAGAGAATGCTTAAATGGTGGAAAATAGAAGGCAGACACCTTTGGGAGCGAGCAACATGCTGACAGATGTGTGACGTCACGGGAAGCGGTTAGAAAGGGAAGATATGCAGAGAAAGCTAGAAGCAAACCGATGAGGAAAGCTAGGATGCAAAGCCAAAGAACAGAACTGCAGGACGTTGAGGCGGCGTGGGCTCAGCCTTAGCACTGAGGTGCAGGTAGATGTCCTCGCAATTGTGGTGCAAGTGAAAGTCTTGATGATAGCAGAGTACGGAGTTGGTAGCTAGATTGTTCGAGTCCTTGAACTGAAATCTAGATGGGCAAGAAGATGAGTAGACAACAGGAGGACCAAGCGAGAGTGAGGGCCTGAGAGCTAGAGCCGAGAGATGTGATTGATGAACTAAAAGAACTTTAATAGAATGACAAGAGAGGAGAATACAAGGTAACTGGTCCTTAGACCTAAGTACCTACAGAGGCGAGTACGCTTGTCTACGGTGGTCAATGTGAGGCATGTAGCCTCAGCCACCAATCTGTTGGTGCTTCGGAGTGCAGAGCCACTTTGTGGCTTCACACGATGCTTGCTTGACGGTCGTCGTTGTTCCACGTCCAGCAAATCTGAGTGCAGTGCGGTTGCGAGCAACTTCGATTAGGTGGACGTGGTGCCGGTATTGGGTAGTGAGGTTCGAGCCGCACATGCTTCCGGCCGTTGGTCCGCGGACGTCCATTTTTGTGATGTCGTCTGGTTTTCCGGTACAGTTGGATGGTTGACTCGCGTAGTCGTTTGGCAGGACCTTCGGAGATGAGCAAGAACCTTCGAGGGTATTTTGTACATTTCTACCTCATAGAATTTATGACTCCGCATAGGGGTATTTCCTTTCCATTCTTTGAGGCAGTCTTGTGATCAGTGGATAACATTCTCACACTAGCATGCATGGAGGTTGGCCAACATTGATTGGCACCTATAAGTAGCTGTTGCTGCTCAGTTTATTATATCTTCTACACTATGGATCTGATACTAGAGTGCAAACGATGATGCACTAGTCTGGAAAAGACTATTTCCTGCTACCTCACACACTTGGACTGAAGTGCATGGCCTGTTATGTCTAGACATACCGCCAAGTAGCACTGGTTGCTAAGCTATGAGAGAGAATTTTTGCACTCCAGACTAAATGCCACAACTATAACTTAAATTGAGTAACAACTCTGTTAATAGCAAGAGTGAGGAGTGGTGTGAGATCCCTTCCACACCTACCTAGGCCCTCACCTTTGTGAAATGTTTTTTTCAGTCTATGCCAAAGATTTTGCACTCAAGACTAAGACGTTGTCCATTTTTCCTCAAAACAAGGCCCAAAATGTGCATATTGCGTAAACAGTCATGCAGTAAAAAATAGCTAAAAAATCACGCATGGGAGTTATGGTTGCATGAACCTAAACGGACTCCATGCTACGAAGAACAATCGTCCATGACTGTTAGTGACATGAGCGTCAACGGCTGTTGTCCATGGAGTTGGCCGTGCATTGCTACCACGTGGGATAGTACACGCAAGGATGCAAAAGCAACGCCTGTCAAAACGATACGATGTCCCCTCTATCACTCGGTGCTCGCCGTATTCAACGTCCGCTAAGTGAGTCGTCTACACCAACATCTACAGCAGGGAAGAGGTCACAGTACGGATCAGTGATACAG